>NMRA01000163.1:602422-645613 GCA_002633005.1 Phoronis australis
AAAAAGTCCTTAACTCAGTATGTTACCACTAAATTACACAAAGTCTGCCAGACACAACTTTTTGAAAAAGACATACTTTTTATCATCAGGGGCACCCAAAGGACACTGGTTCAAATGTGGTCAGGAATATCCCTGTTTATGCAATACCAGTCTGAGGGAGGTGCACACAGATTTTACTTGGGACTTAGAACAGTTGAAGCTGGCAGCCTAGGCTTGGCAAAATTTAAGTGTCCAACCTTTATGTTTAAAATATGGTTAACTTATTGGTCATCGGGAAATTCTTCCGCCCCTGTTGTAAATCACAGGCATCCTCAACTTCTGATCATCCTTAATAATATAGGCCTACCACAAGGCATGACACTCGGAACTGGTAATTCCATGAGTGCTTCACTTCACACAAAAATCGAGTGTACGACCTTTTTGTATTATAGTGTATTTGGAGCGGTCAGACTCAGAGGCTGATGACGCCTGTGGTTTTACTCAGACGTCCTCAGCTTCTGGTCGTACCCAATACACTATACATATATACAACACAGTATGACACTCAGGACTAAAAAAATCATGTGTGCTTCACTGGGTCACTACAGCTGTCAATATCAAAGGCGAAACTCAATGAATTTACACAAAACAAGGGTTCCGCAATAGCCGGCAAACCATGATCAATTCAAAGGTGTCCTCATCCTCTGTATATAAATACTACAAGGTATGACACTCGGGACAAGGAATTCCACGGGTGGTTCACTACCAGGAGAAAGATATATTGCTCGTTGTTTGTTGGACCCCTGTTTTGTGTACATTTATTGAGTTTTGTATCTGATATGGGCGAATCCCGAGTGTCATATCTTGTAGTATATTGTGTGCCCAATTTGTATTGGCCATTGGCCTGATTGGCGATCAGAAGCTGAGAACGTCTGTGGTATAAATCATGTTTTGTATACTCTTACAGACACTGGCATGACATGCAAAGTGAAAAAATATGAAACTTACCAGAAATCTGAAGTTCACTGTGAAAATCCTTCACTATTCTGTTACACACGTTGGTTTCAAACTCTAAACAACTCAAGTGTTCTTCAACGGAAATTTCAAAATGGCGGTTTTTTTCATGAAGGTCACCTGGTGGAAAGTTTTCTTTAAACAATAAAATTACACTGTAATACAGCTGCTGGTAATTGATTTTTTATGAAAATTGAAAAGTTTTATTGTCACACATCTGATTTTTTAAAAAAAATCAAAAGTTTTAGCCTTCCTGTGGGCAAGCCTCTAACTGCCCTCTTGTGTTCAAGTCTGTGTTTACCGGTCCAATACCGGCGAGCCGCTAAGGGAAAGTTCACTGGGTTAGTGTCGTGGGGACGGTACTGGGCCATTCGTGGCCCAGAAACGTAAACCGGTATACGGTACAAGCGTTATCAAGCAACAGAAATACAGTACTGGGCCAATACTGTCATGTTTACTGGGAAGTTGAAGGCAACCGCGTTTCTCTGAGCCTATAGGCCTAGTGATCCGATGCCTCCCGTTCATTAACGCTAGGACCTCGCTAAAAAGCAAGACTTCGCGAGATTACGAGAGATATTGCCGTGTATTTTTAATTAGAACACGTGACTTTGGCTAAATTTTAGCTAGGGCCTAGCGTACGTAGGTCCTAGCGTTAGTGAACGCACGCCAGTAATGAGTGCTTCGCGCAAGGAGAAGCACGCCTACTCCGAAGTCCTGTGAGAGCGAACGCGGCAAGTCTTCGGTCTTGCAGCGAGCGAGCGAACATTATACAGATAAGGTTCGTGTATTGCATTTCAGTCAGTACCGAATCAACCACAATTAAAGTTAACGAAATCAAAGGTTCAGGTCCTTAACGGGTTTAGCGCTGTTGTGAGGAGACGGGGCGGAGCAACCGACATCCGCGCATATAGGCCCTAGAATCGTCATGCCGACGTTGTTTTTCTGGTGGCACCTGTTAACGTGAGGCGGGCGCCTGCCCTCAAATCCCAGTAGCCAATTAAGCCCCCTTATTATTCAATTTCCTTCATTGCAGTTAAAATGTAAGGCTCCCCACCAAACAGTTATGGTGGCCTCACTTGCGGCGAAATGGGGCACACTGGCATCAGGTAGAGGAGGGATATAGTCTCGAACTCATTGAGAGTCTGGGTGTGGACAAATCTCGAAAGCGAGACCATTTGGTAAGATGTTTAAAACATAAGCCTGACAAAGCCTCTCTGATTACATAGAGGGTTCTTCGAATGAACGCTGTCTTTTCACACGAAGCTCCGATCTGATTTATATGTAGGCAGTGGCGGATTTAGAGGGGGGCCAAGGGGGCCATGGCCCCCTCTAAAATTACCCCAGCTTACATTTAGCAGTTCGGGGGTGCAAATGTCTGACTGGCAAACTACTGGCCAATACTCTGCCCTGCCGCCCCCCCCTCCAACTCAAAATCCTGGATCCGCCCCCGGTAGGCCTATATATCAACATTTCAAGTTGTCTCTTATATCTCTCATTTGCTTTAATTTTGCTGAGACAAATACTAATCAATTGCCCGGCGCTGGATAATTTCAATTACTCGCTGTTCCATTCTGAATTAAATTCAATGGATACAACCGTGACGAAGAAGCTCAATTGTACTGTAAACCAAAACAGGTTTTCTGCTGGAACATTTTAATCAGCGTGATCACATTGAGTCCACGTGTGTCATCTGGATTATCACTCAAGTTACACCAGCTTCATGTACTAAAGGTAAACGTTTTTTTACGTTCAAGTGATTTTGAGCAGCATTTCGCACTGATAAGCTGGCTAAAGAGATAAAATAGAATTACACGCTCACGTCACAGGCAATGCGCAAATCGAATTTGCACTTGGGTTGCAGGGCCAACACAAATATACTCGGAAGGGCTTTCTTGAGTCGCTGATGTTTTCAAAATTGATGTTCTTGTTGGCAACGGGCATAGAATCCTGTCACTCTAAGAAGTATTATGAGGCCGATCGTATGAGAGTAAAAGGCCAAATTCGATTTTTGTGTTTAGACAGCTACGCAGCGCAATATTCACATTTATATAAGCTTTATTTAAGAAGTTAACGTTTTAAACACGGATGTGAGTTGGGTAAAATCGCCAATCCAAATCCCGACGAAATGACCATGATTAGCAGACGACGTACTTGCCAGAAGTAAAGCGTGCTATATCTGCCTCTCGTCGCTAATGAATAATGACGTCACAGCTTATGCGTAAGATCACAGATTTCGCCCATGGACTATGATCAGATGAAAATAAAAACCATGCATTTACAATATTGATTGGCGCAACTTCATCGAACATAAGGCCAGATTATAAACGCGGGGTGTGATCTACATACCCACCACTCACCATGTCACTTGAGCATTAGAATACAAGGCCTGTTTCTATTTTTGAATATCCGTCATAAAGATTACAAAAAGGAACAGCGAACAATTTAAATCATGGATCTGCCATTGAACCAATTACAAAAAGCGGAAGCAATAAGCCTAAAGGATAACTTGAAATTTTGAAGCGCGCTAACATACCAGATGGATCTGCCATCGAACCAATTACAGAAAGCGGGAGCAATAAGCCTACAGGATAATTTGAAATTTTGAAATGCGCTTACATACATGTAGCAGATGGAAGCTAAGTGTAGTAAAAAGCGATTAGAACAAATAGCCCCGTTTAGAGTTGTTCAACAGGCTTTAATGCTAAATTGGAGCAAGATGAGAGACTACTGACTTGGTTCCTCAGAGAGGAATTAACTATTTTTTGCAGGTTTGGCCTGCAGTGTTTCTGGGCCAACAATTGAATAACTGGACGACCGACTAATTGTGCAAAGCAACACGCCTGCATTAAAAGGAAGAATACTACTAATAATAAATTACAGGTCAATGGACAGTTGTACCAGGGTCGTCGGGGTAGTCAAGTGCGAGGTACATGCCATCGTTTTCTACTGAAACTATTTTTGATAAAGTGGGTGAGATGATTTAAACTCTGATTAACTGAGCGTTATTTTATGCAAGTGCATGTGTTGTAACAACTGGTCGCTTGATAAATCACTTACGTCTGAGAACACATTTTTACATTCGAGAAGTTGCAAAATCTATTTCCAACGCCTGAAAGTAAGATTAAAAATTGATTCACTGAAACTGTGTTACCGCTATTCAAATTTTAACTTATTGGAGCGGGTTAATCAGTTTTCGAACACAGAGAATATTTAATTGGCTTACAAAAGCCGGGTGATAGGGGTAAAATCCGCAAATGTTTTGTTCATGATATTAACTGCACCAATCTCTTGTTTCATAGAAGCACACAAAGTGTTTGCTCGGGGAACTTCTAATCACATGCTGGCGATAAATATTCATGTAGCTTGAATACGCTACACTTTCATTCATCCAGTCACATACAGTTGCTAGTAGGAGGCACACTGAAGGATAGAAATTCAGTCATAACAAGAAAGCAATTTGTCGAAAAGCGTTACTAAACTGGTCACTACTGCTAGTGCTGTATGTACTGTATTTGTCGCCGCGGTTGCATTTTTGCTCAGAACTTGCGCGGTCGACGTGTTACTCTTGCAGGGCTCGTTTGATTTCCAGTGAGGATATCTCACTGTTGACAGGTCGATGTAATTGAAATTCACTCGTTTATTCCAGAGATTGGGCAATGCTATGAGCGCAATGTCGTGGATGGAGAACCTTAGTGAACAACAGATTGAGGAGATCGGTTCGTTTGCAAGAGACTGGGCGTTTCTTCATGGTTAGTCGTTTCATTATTCTCGTAACTACTCTATCTGTATCTGGATATCACGTTCAAGGAAATCGTAGGCAACTAGACAAACTTGGAATAGAACAAAACCTATTTTAACTTTTTTCTTTCGTGGATGTAGGAAAAAGTAACATATTGGATGGCTGACGTGTGTTTCAAAATATCTCGGGCACTCGCGTTGCTTAACAAAGGATGTGCATACAACATTACGTCTCAAAATGCAATTATTCAGGTTTGCCTGAAGAACAATGGCTGCACTTGATTGAGAAATCTGATTGGTTCTCGATGTCTAGTTCCGGCTTTTAAACCAATCAGGTGTCTTAGCCGTTTGACCCAGCGTGACTGGCTACGTCAATCATGTGCAGCCAATGTTGATTTACGTAATTCTTACTGTGTGGAAAATGACTTGTTCATTTGCAGCTATAAGAATCAGAACAAGTGCTTGCCACATGTGTTGTATTGTGGGTGTATATCTTAGAATCAGAGTGGTGTTGTGCTGTTTCTTCACATGAGGCAACTCGCACGCTAACATTTAGCCTTTGTTTCCCTTTCGTAATTGCGACCGAAACTTCGCTCGTGTCGTACAACTGTAATCGTTACATTCGATGAAATACTGTTTTGCATAACACGTGAGCTCTGAAGATGTTGCACAGTTATAAATTCACGCTCCAAGCTTTTGCCGGTAATTTTACGCTCATAATTTTAGCAAGATGTCGTTAGATTTTAGTACCAGTCCCCGAGACCACCAATAATTCTTATTTGATGTAGTTTTGTGGTGCAAATGGTTTGTTATTCAAATGTCTTGAATAAAAAAATGAATGATTTGCCACCAACATTTAGAAATTCTACTACAATACCCCGAAAACTGTTTTTTGAAATGTTATATATCATCTACACAGTCACACTGCTAAGAGTATAAGCGAATGAAGCTTGGCCTAAGTATTGAATAAGCACGGTAATTTCAACAAATAAAATAAAAACATTGTCAGGCAACCTGCTAGATTTATACTTTGGGACCTCAATATGTACAAAAACTAAATCCCTGTGATGGCTGGGGTAGCCCGGCCGTAAACATAACGGTCAGTCTTCGATATTTTTCAAGCCTTTACACTTGTACATGTATACTTTGCACTTGAGATTTCACCTTCTGTGCACTCCATGACATGAGCAAAAATACGAGCATAGAATTACGAGCGAAAAATGCGGTGAGCGTAAAATTACGGGCTCACGTGACCTAAAATCCAATTTCTCATTGGATATAACAATTACGAGCGTAATTACGGGCGACACACACGACAGTGACTAACCTTTCCTAAGCGTTAGGCACAGCCGCACTGCTGAAGAAAACCTATTCGCCAATTTCTTTAATACTGCACCAATTTTAAAAATTCGAAGACGGCTAATATTTCCTCTTCAATTTTAAAAACAGCCATGATGGTCGTTTGCTGTATTTATTATTCGTTTTTTGGCTTTGAAATATTTATTGTTCGTTTTTTGACTTTGAAACTCGTACGCATAACAGGCACGTTGTTATGACAACAATTATCTCATCCAATACACATTCGGCCAAGCCCATGGATACCGACTAGCTCACTTACATGTAAATCTGTGACGGCGCAATCAAGTCTTTCACTTCGGTGTGAAAGACGCGCTCGTTCTCATCCACCTGCGTGCAAATAGCGTACGAGTTGCCTAATGCAGGTCGGGCCTAATACCTTGTGTACTGTGAGTTACGCCGGCCGTCCATTTGTTCGCTATCTGGGCTCCCGTGGCCGTCTTCGCTTGCGTGTCCGTGTGCATGTGTCGAGGCAGCAACTATCCATTCATTTTTTATGAGAAGCTCGAGCGTATCCTTGGATTTGTCATAGGTATTCAGTTCTCTTTTGATATCAACATCTATCATGTCCAACTGGCAGATCTATGATATGGAATTGGTAGTGGGGCCGCCACAGTTGAAAATGAAGAAATGTCCCCTTAGCCTCTAAATTCGGCAGATCCAGACCCCGAATCAAGCTAGATATGTTTTTACCAACTATTGAGCCAACTCTTGCGAGAATATCTTCTCTTTTAGTAGCGGCGTCGGGTCACTGGGCACAAAAGATAACCGGAACAATAGAAACTTAGATGGCGGGTATACGAGATCTTTCGAAAAGACTGTAAATCTAGTACACTTATATTTTCGCTTAGTTCGGGAATTGGAACTGCATGAAGAACTTTTCCAGAGGTCATGTGCTTCCGCCTAAATAAGAGGAATTTCTTTACGTATTGGAACTGACACAGAAAATTTAGTAGAAGAGCAGAACAAGGAACGCTTATAGCCACCTAACTAACGTTCATGATAATTTCCCTTCATCCTCTGTCATGACAGAAGACTACTCTCTTTACGATGAATTCGGCTTCCCCCCAACCACTATGACGGGGTCCAGAACGTTTTGCCAGAATACATTTGGCTTGTGCTGTACTTGTTCCACTTTTGACAACCAGTCTAACACGGATCTATGCAATGGAACGCACCATGTCGCACCATGTGTATTCATAATTGTTTACAATTTTCAGTGCAATGTGAAAGTTACTAAGCGTCTGTTACAGGGATCACCGTGCGCACACCTGAGGCTCCTGAAATTTCGAATAAAGCAATGCACGTGTCTATGACTATGTTTCCTTCACCTGTCAAAAGACAGTTTTATAATGAAGCCTTGGCACTGCAGAGTGAATTCAACCTCCTCATGTTTCGAGTTGCCTGTGATCACGATTTTTTGGAACATTGTCTAAAAAGGTAATGCATATAGAGCGTTTGCAATTACGCCATCAGTAACCGGAAGTGTGTCATGTTGGAGGACAAGCAATCAGTTGAGTTATCGCGAGTTGTTAGCTGCTTATAATTCCAACAGTTTGCATGGACTTCAACTATATTTTCATACTCCAAGGAACATTTAATTTCGACCTCGAGTTCAGAATTCACGCCACGCAAAATGGCCGACCCGATTTAAAGAAGTGACCCAAATTTTGCCACAAAAGTTGCATTAACTTTGTACTGCTTAACTCTATTTTAATACATTTTTATTTTTTTTATATGGGATGCATTATCTTTCCTATGATATTGGATAATTTCCTTAAAACGAAAAGAATTGGTTCGACTGCCCTATTGCAAAACTACTCTTCGGTCTTTCCCCCTTGATGCTCAATAATTATTGGAAGACAATATAACGACGTAACATCTCAATCACCCCTGCTCGAGCAGCCAGATATTGCTCAAAATTTTACCATTAGGCCTACACTGAATAAATTCTATCGAGAATTCAGCTGAGAAATGTGTCTGCCTCACGATACCACAATAGTACTGAAATGTTTGCCCTCCAACGTTGGCGGATGACCTAATTGGTGACGTCATGTGAAAACACTATACATGATCTCGTGCTGTAAGTGATTAATAAAACTGGACTTATTCTTTGAAATGAATGAGCCAAACGGGATTCATTGGTTTTTTCTGTCAGTTTTGGTTAGTCCTTCCTAACACTTGATGTACCATTGTCTTTTCGACTTAATAGTACCAGGTGACATTAATGAAAGCAAAGTCTAACTGCAGTTTCTGAAGATTTATTCACTGGAGAAATGGCAAAAACTTGCATTGAAATTCATGGTTTTTCGTCAAAATGTAATGTTTTAGGCAAAAAATACGACATTTAGGATCTATTGTACTTTGGTTGGTTCTATAACAATTTCTTTATTTACTTTTTCTTTTTTTGGTTCTCGTCACGACTTCGACGACTGCGATTTCCTTTTTGAACATTACTGTGGCAGCCTACCTCATCTGTGGTATTTGTGTCATTAATCCTGTTGTGTTATCCAACATTTCAATCGTCATTGACATAAGATATAGTGCACATAATGCGGGCGCACAGATCTTTCCGTTTTGATAGGACGCGTATGACGTGCCTCAGTGGCGACTGTTGCTTCGTTTTGATTCTGTGTTTGTCAAAAGAAATAATTTAAGTTCTGAAACGAGACCACATGCACGTGTTGTACACGTCTCTGTAATTTTGTGGCGCGTTTTATCACGTTTGAAATCGTCTCAAATTTGTTTTATTTCAGTTCAAATTTGCGATCACCCAAAAGAGTTCTGAATACATTTTGACAATATTCTGTGGCAGAAATGTTCCTTACATTATGCAGAACACGTTTTCTTTTGCTCAGAAAGTGACATTGCGTGCCACCGATTAGGCGTGCTACAATACGGTACGTCAGGCATTTATTACTGGAAAGAGAACGGTGCCATTACGTGGTGGACGATTGTAAATTTGTGTGACACCTCTAGTCACTGTGAATTACGATTTGAAAAGGATCGCAAAAATATTTATTTTCTTGATTCATTGCAAAAGATGGATTGTTATGTTTGAAAATCTTGGTAAGGCTAAAACTGGATAGAAGCTCCTGGTCTCTTTCAAACTCATTTTGAGACGAACGCTCACCAACTAAGTTTTTAAAAATTTAAAAAACGCTCCTCCCCCGCATTAATTTCAAGCAGGGCCTCGTGTTTTTGTGCTTTTATTTTTGAAAAGCTGCAAAAAGGCAGGTAAGCAAGGTTAAGCAAGGTTTGAGAAGCCATGATTTGCAAAGCGATGAGTAAAAGAAAACAAATCCCGTATCAGGTTTGCTCGTCTCAAGTGTATTTTCCTTTCTGAAAAAGTGAGCAATTAAACAAATACCGTACCACCAACTCGATTTTCGAAAAAGTAACTACTTTTTTGGCCTAATAAGCATTTTAGAACATCTTTCACCATTCAATATTCAGTCATAGCTTGCCTTACCGTTCATCAGTCATAGCGTATTTACTATTATTTGTTTACAGTGTAATTAAAGTTGATAGTTATACAAGAGGACTTTGGGACATTTATCAAAGCGTTCGGAAAGAGGGCGTAACTCAGGTAGTCCATTAATTAAACTATTAAAATATTCACGTGTCTTGTAAAACAGTTTTATCTGACATCTAATTTGGCATCTGGGTTTTAACGTATATTCGTACTCAAGCATTGATAGCTGACTAAAGGTTAAAGAAGATGCTCTAATTGCACGCTCACCTATGCTATTTAGAAATCTAAAATCATATGCTGAAATTTAAACCTGCTATTAATAAATTTCGATCTGCATTTTTATCATCGTTTAACTCTAGTTAAAAATATAACTATTAAATTTCTAAAACACACGGGAAATTGTCTACATCATCGACTTTGTCACTAGCAGACAGTGCCATTTCCAACTGGTAGTTGTTGAGTTTCGCGCTGCGTTCTTAGATTGCGGATCGGATCGGTCGAAATACAATTTGTTCTGAACTCTTTCGCTCGTATCTGAATTCTTCATTGTCATCCTTGTTATGGTAACCTTGCCACTCATTTTCATCCAAAATGTTCTCACTCACAAAATGTCAAAGGTCCGCCGTTCAATATATTCGAACCACGGCGCAAAGCTGGCTGCGGGCCTGATGCTTAATGTGTGAGTTACAATGCAGCTTCACTATTTTGTGTTCTCCTAATTATTTACGTTCACTGAACTCGACCGTGAACACCAAATAGTAAGAAAGGCTGTGATAATTAACTTTTTAGAATCTGTTGCTCAATAAATATTTATTGTCTTTACTTCCAGCCCTATGCCCTCTGTTTGTTCAGAAATGACTTCATGGTGCACTGCCCAAATGAAGATGAGATGTGTTTGAAGCAGGTTGAATTTAATGTAATTGCTTCATCCTTGGCTTCTCTCGCTCAAGAAGTTTCAGGCTATCACAGGTTTGTGGTAAACGGAATATTAAAAACAGGTGTACTCACAGTGTTCGCCCAGGTTAACTCCAC
Source organism: Phoronis australis (assembly GCA_002633005.1). Classification (NCBI taxonomy): domain Eukaryota; kingdom Metazoa; phylum Phoronida; family Phoronidae; genus Phoronis; species Phoronis australis. Next base: position 613,017 of record NMRA01000163.1, read on the forward strand.
TTCCAAATTTTCGAAAGATATACTTTAAAATAACCAAACATGTGCTCTGTGCACCAACTGCTTCTAGTGCCTTCAAATCGTCTAGTTCTCCATGGACACTCGTTTACAAAGACAATTTGCTCCTAATGTACATGTTTCTCTCACAAACGATGCACATCGCCTATGCCTATCTGATGTTTTGCGTGACGCTTACTCCTGCAGTGGCTGCCATGAATGTTACTATTAACTCGGGTTGATTCCCGCATAATCTGACCTTTTAATTTTTGTTTTCAACACTCGTGCTCGACTCAATAGTCTCTCTCTGTTTTTTGGTTTCTCAATTTGAACAAGGCTTAATTCTTACTTTTCAGCGAATAGCAGAGTGCTCTAGCTTCATCCAGGGCCTAATTAGATAGCTGTTCATTATATAAAAAATATTCTGTGTTGAAGGAATAATTTAGTAAACGGAGCTTTGTCAGTTTTTTGTCCATGTAATGCATGTCATGCGTTGTTGTATCATTTTACAGATTTTTGATGTCAAGTTATCTTGGCGTATTTGGTGAAGACACGTTAAACAGTCGGGTATGTTTACTTATTAACCACATATTGATTAGCGCAAATGCGCGCCTATGCAAAGGTGTGCGAAGCATTTGCCGCAAATCCACGCTACGGCCCACAAAAGGATGTGAATGGGGGTTGCTTGGATCACCTGTTGGAGTAGATGTTAACTTGATTTCAGATTATGTAATTAAAATGCCTTTAAATGAATTATGGTCGCAAAATATTTACTTCGAATGGGATACCTGGCTGCACCTATAAGTCAGTCTTGGACACTTGGATTTGTGTCAGTTTTCTTCGTAAACTAACACTAGCGAATTATCTTACTTAGATACATGTATGGTCAAATTATCTTCACATGTAACCACATACTTCCAGACTAACAAGGCATGACATTGTGGTGTAGTATTGGTTATAAAAACAATGCGAAGTAACTATTTTTGCTTTGATAGCTTCCCCTTCTGTCCTGTCTCGTAATTTCTCTCTTTGTGGAACTGTTTTTGAGCCGACTCATGAAATGTCGTCCATTCCCATGACATGTTGTTTGGCAGTTCTTGGCAAGCCGACTCAACTTTTAATTTATGACATAACGTTGGCCTCAAAATAGTTCCTTACTCAGGTCAGAATTGATCTCTGAAGTGACATTGTTAGGCCATGTTCGACCATAAAATGACCTGCCTGGTCAAGCTGGTTTCTTAAACCTGCCCTCTGACAGCTGTGAACATTCAGTTCTTTTCAAGCCTAGGGTTCAGAAATTTGGTGTTACACACCTCTCAACTATAATCTGAAAAATTATTAAAATCTCGGTACTATAGCAAAGATACAAAATCTATGAGAAATATACCCATTGCTTTTAGTTACTAAGATAATTTGTTTGAATTATTTCTAGGCAGTAATATGCTAATACTTACATGACTAAAACTTTATTTAATAATTGTGAAGTGAGAGCGTATGACAAATTTCTGTCTTAAATCTTAACTCAATTTTCATGAAAGAGACCCCAGAAGTCACGTGCAACTCATATAAGGGACTTTTTGTGGCTAACTTTAAAATTAGTTTTAAGCGGGAGATGGGTTCGCAGCAGTTTAGTTCAACTAATTCTAGCTGTGTGACTGCTTCTTCTGGAACATTTAACTGGTAGAAATAAGAGGATGCTACTTGAACCTTGTCAAAGCTCTAACGTTTATAGCCATTTATTACGTAGTTTGTTATTTCATCAACGCTTTTGTCCAGGGATATCCCATTGCCATTTCAATTTGTTTACTTCAGTGGAGTAGTTTTGACGTTGGCGTTTTTTCCTCTGTGAAAGATGTTCGATGAGAATTATTGTGTAATGCATCTTCTAATTTTTACCTAAACTAGATTTATTTTTATTTCTATGCCATTTTAATTTGACCGAGGACAAATAGTTTCAATTACAACAAGTAATGCAGAAATAATCGAGAGTAAACAGTTTAAATGGTTGTTTTAGAACTTGTCAACGTTCAATTCAACCTGTCGTCTCTGGTAGGCCCACCATGTGAAACTTTGAATTCATTGAAACTCATTGATATTTCTTAGCTTCCACAAAATGATCCGAATGAAGGTATGGCGAAGGGACTCGTGAAGGCTTGGCAGCTCTTCGGACAGGAAAGGTACATTGTTTACGCCGTGCGTTTAAGGTTTTAACAACTGTCTCGGCTAAACACACACACTGGAATTTTTTTAGAAATTTCACTTTCTAAGATTGTGCGTTTGAGGATTAACATTTTCATAGATTTTATCCGCGGAACTCACACTTCTTTAAAAGCGCTCGTATTTCCGTGAACATCTGCCAACAGCGAATTCCACCTCCAAAAATGTGAACTATTCCCTTGAGCGACACAAAAACATTGCATTTACTCTCAATTTAACCATAACCACTACTCTTCTTTGAAGAAGACATACATGTACATGTAAAAGAAGTTTCTGCTCGCGTACCTTTTCAGCAGTTCCTTGTGTTTGGTCTAGTGACATTTGCATTTCCTGGACATGTGAATCTTATCCTCATACGTTGACATCGCGATGCGTACTTGTACTCACCTTGATGTACGATATCAATAATTACAAAGTAACATCATATGACTACAAGGGACCCTTGATGTCAACTCAGGCGACTTCATGGAGCTTGATTTATTGGATCTCAGTTATAAAACATTTCTTTTTTTCAGTGCAGTTATATTACTTGTTTGTTCGCAAGAAATTCGGAACATATTTGATCAACGTCAACTTGAGATTGCTATTATTCGACTTGATTCTCGCATCAAAGTCATTCGGAGAAGTTTGCGACAAGTATGCGACAGGGCCTCAATGAATTCCATGAAAGACTTAGTCATGTAAGTACTCAAAACTGGTAGATGAAAACAGTAACTTTACAGTTCACATATTAGACATCTAAGACATCTGTGAAAGGGTGATTGTAACCAATCTATGGCTAGCGTGCGACCAAAATATTGCACTGTCAAATTTATTCACTCATATGTACAGGAGTTTTCAAAAAGCTGATAAATCCTCTTTCTGTTGAAACTGGCGAAATTTCAGAGTAAACATTTCAATTGATTTTCAAATGTTATTCGAAAAAATATTGTTCGTCTGATTTCTTCTCCGGTTGTCTCCTTAACTTCGACCATGCTACTTGTAGACAAATTTCGACGAAATCCGACAGGGGTCACTTTAGAAAAACGTGGCCTCAAGTCTATGGATCAGTTTAGAGGTACTATGGGTCACGTTAGTATCGTCTGTCCTTTTTAGATTCTGTTCTTGGGGCTGGCATAATGAGTGTGATTTCGTCTGCTGACCTTAGTACATACATGTAACGTTTCGCACGGATAAGCGTTTGATTTAAATAGCTAACTGCATTTCAATTAAATTCACAAATCCGCTCTTGGAATAAGTATTTTCACAATGTGTTTTCCCTGTTGTCGGTGACATTGTTGTTTTGATCTCTAACGTTAATTTCGGTTCGCTGCCTTGCGTTGTCACTGTGTTAGAAGCTGAATGCAATACGTACATGTATGTGCGCAATATTTCGACACCGTTTTAATGTGCCGTTTAGACGGAGAGCAATGACAGTGCAACATTTTTAAGCGACGATGGCTGCGACGCACTTTCCTCATTTTGCTAGCAGATATTGTTTAAATGTTTTGGTGAGCTCCTATACCCAGCTCATGCAACCACGCTCACTGCACTCCGTAATTTGTGAAGGTTTTATCAGAAATTCATATTCATTTCTATATCCCAAGGTCTATTGTTGTCGCCTTCCATGCAAGCTAGTGTTTTCAGAATCCTCATGGTGGTAGGTTAAAACACAGAAATCAACTCACCGTACCACATGCGCTTTACGTGTGTCCATGAGCCTATAATGAAGATGCGCCTGTATCCAGAATTAGGCGTACACGTACATATTCGTGCGCCTGTTTTGTGAAACACTAATGAGTAAGAGCCAATTTTCAAAATATTACGTGAGTGAACGTGGCATATCCGTTTTAAAATCGTAAACACTGAAGTGTGTATTCAACTCTGAAGTGTTAAATGAAAACTAGCCATTAGGCTGGACTTAAAAACCTAATCTTTTTAGACCACTGATCGTTTTGTAAGCAATAGGATTTTAAACTGTGTCCTGAAACATAAGAAACCTGATTTGGAGAGAAAAGCATGTTTAATTACTACATTAGTTAGAATTAAGGTCGAGATGCCTGAAATGGTCACGCGGAAAAGATAATGAACCCTATTTTAGTGATTTCTACCAATCGTTGTTTTATTCCCTGTTAATGCATCGTTAGGGCCGCCCTTGAGTGACAAAAAATAAAACAGGCGTGCATTAAAAGGACGTGAAAACCTCGCAAAGCCACGCTACATTTCGTGAGACATCGCCCTGTATTATAAACGAATTACGTGAACACATTTAGCTTCGTCGTTTTTCATAGGTAGGCCAAAACCGGGTTTCGTACCTTGTAGATTACTAACAGTGAAGTCATTTATATTCTCTAAATTTGTTCACCTACTTGTTACACTATCGTCTCCACAACATGAGATGATTAGTAAGTTAGAAAAAAAACTAGTAACAATATGCGTCAGTGGGACCACTTTTATTCCAATCTTTTCTCGCGAAGGTTGTAAAGCGATTCACATCCACTTCTTTATCAAATCACTGCTAAGCCTATCTTGTGATGACTCCAATCCAAGAAATTATCTAGCTTTTGAAAGAAGTATTTTGAAATCTTAATGAATTTCCAAGTCCAATTTCCTGTCTGGAGGGAGAATATTCCTTTTGAACCACTGTAGTACAACTCTGGTAAAAAAAAACTTTTATACATTTGTACGTGGTGTGAGCATAACTTTGTATTTATTTAAAATCTTTGGACACATGAAACTTTTTCTGCTACACATGGAATTTCATCTCTCTTAATCGAGCTCTAAAGCTTTTAAGCTTTAGAGCTTAAAAGGGAAATAGTGTGAACTTAATTATTTAGATATTCACTGAGTTAGTCAACACTACCGCCCATTGTCTTACTTAGTTCCGGTCAAATTAACTCCACGTGTAACCAGGTGCAGTATTTTCTGACGAAAAAAGCATATCACTGTCTTGTATAACTGGGCATACAGCAATACCAGGTAACCATTTCTACTTTTGAAAACTTGTTATGCTTCCGTTGTTTGTAAGTTGTTCCTTTGGCGAATTATTTTTAAGCGAACTCACGAAATGTCGTCTTTCCATGACATATATTGGTGACAATTCTAGTAGGTGAGCCATCTCGTGGACGAGGCAGTCTCGCCATCTGGTGACAACATACCTAGATGAAAGCAAGGGTGATTCCTTTAAAGTTACTTTACCGAAAATTTCCCAGATTTTTTCTAATATCGACTTAAGCAAAAAGACAAATGTTCCCCGTGACCAATGCACCCCCGTATTCCTTCGCTTAAAGGCCAATATATCATTTTCCATTGTTCTCTAATGGTTCAACGTTTCCCAGGCAAATGGCCCCCACACGTGAATTCAATTTCTGCGGTTAAATTGTGCCTTTTCGCGCATTAGATTCTTAAACTCATGTACTGTAAGTCAATAACCCCTCAATTAAGAAGTTCCAAGTGCTCATTGCGGTATCAACTAAAACTGCACGTTGAGTCGTTTTGTTGATTTTCAGAGATGACAATACTGTGGCTGTTACCTACTTCAGATCTGGCTATACACATCGAGCTTATCCGTCTGAAAAGGTTAGTTTGCTTTATTACCAGAGTAACGATGTGCTTTTAAAATGTGTGGTGTCATTCCGCATGTGAGCACATTTATGCCCTTGGGTCTATGATTGAAGGTGCGGTTATATTATCCGGAATTTTCCCATGCGCCTGTGTATGAATCATTTGAATAAAATCATGTGAATGAAACTTGACCTTCTGTTACAAAATGAATGGATTTCTCACGTTCTTCCATTCAGTGAGCCTTTCGGTGTGCCCCCATACTGCACACGTCTACACCTTACAGGTTATTTGCCCTCTTCGCGGACACTGTTATCAAATACACTCCTTGCTGTTATTCTGGGCTGTGTGAGATACGCATCTTTGACGTGGAGACGCGCGAGAAAAGCTAATTTGATCATGTGCCTCGCTTGCAATGCATTGCGATATCTCGCGAAGGCTCACGTGATCTTGAATTTTTGCAAGTTTCCTGAAGCGAGTTTATAAAAAATCGCACGCGAGGTCCCACGCTGGTATGTTTTTAAACCTACGTCATCGGGAATTTCGTCACTCTAGTGGCTGTCCGATATTCGAATTATCGTTCTCGTTTCTGTACGAAGCAAGTTTGCAACGTGGCATGAGGGCAAACACGTAACTTCCGCGAAAACATCTGTGCTGCAATAGTACATTCAGTAAATGTGCATCTTAAGTCCGTTACATGTGTACATGTATGTAGGGTACACATCTACAGCGTTTGTGACGATAATTGTGGATTAATATATGTTGTGGGTTATGATATCTCCATTCATGATATGCAAGCCGATTTAAACTCGGGCGATATCACGAATATCGATTTTGTAACCCACAGTTATCATCACGTGCTCTTTCGGCAACGCTGTATATTCGAAGAGTCAAAAAAATTATGGCGGCCTTAGTCAAACAATTCAAAGTAAAAATATTATTTAGGCAGTTTGACTGCTTACAACATATGACATAAATGTAAAAGCGAAGTTGCACGTGTCTGAAAAACGACCACGACGTCGTCCACGAGCATAGTAGCCCCACAGGTTGGAAAACCCAGGTCTATGCCCAGCCACCCAGGACACTTGCCAAGCACCTGCGGCGAAACAAATTTGCTTACGGAACGGAAACAGTGAATTTTATGGCATAACTAATCATTCCAACGTCACCGACCAATCACTTCAGTGGGCGCCATTTTTTTAGGGAACGTCAGAAGGCTTCCGAGCATACTCACCTTTCACTCTCGTGATCTTGCTTTTTCGCAAGATTCATGTGTCTACGGAATGCAACCCAGAACTTGAGTTCTTTGTTTAAACGCAAAATCAAAATACAACAAACAAACAACGTTTACGCGCGAAAAAGAACACAGGATACAACCTTCCGTAGGCCTATATGGCACATCATGTGAAAATTACAGGTGATTACTGTAGGAGAAGTCAGGCGAGACCCACGGCCACTGTGATGTCTAAGGTACTACATGTAGTCGTGCGTTCAGTTTCATAACTAAAATGGATTCTATAAATTACGTCATGTAACAATGTTGTGAATGAACAGTAATTTATCTAACAACACTTTGCGATTGGACTTTTGAAAAAGCCCGGGGTAATGTTGCCACATTGATATCGTTGTTTATTCGCTAATAAGCAGGTTTAGAGTTTCGTAGAGACAAGAAGCTAGCAAAGATAGTGATTATGTAGTTCTCTTGTAATACATGTACAGTACATGGCGATATCTCGCGCTCGTCTTGCATTTCCGCGAGATTCTCGTACCCCTGAAAATAGCTCGGCACACAAGTTGGTGATCTGAGATGCTTTCCGTAGTGCAAGTTTCTAGCGAGGAAGAGCGAGATCGGGCAAGACCAAGAGGGAGTTTCGCCAGAAGTCTCGAAACCTCACCGGCGTAGACTAGCAAAGTGGTCGCCACTGAAGTAATTGGGAGGCGAGGCTGAAAAGTTTAGTTATTGGAGGAAATTTAGGCCTATGATTTCCGTTAAAGAGGTGAAGGCTTCCACTATGGCAAGTGTCACTACAAAACACTTCGTTTCCACTTGTACGGGCCGCAAGGTTTACGAAAACGCGCCTAGCTCGGACAGTGCTGCTCCCAAGTACGGACAGCACCAATTTCACTATCTAGATGCGGGACGTACACTGTAGAAGCGCAATTTCGCCACTAGGTGCATACTTAAGCTTAGATTAAACTAATTACCAAATTCACTGTTTGTTTATTGTAGGAGTGGGCAGCGAGACTCCTGATTGAAAGGTCCAGTTGCATCAAGTGTCCATCAATTAATGTGCACTTGGCCGGAGCTAAGAAAGTGCAGCAAGAACTGTGTAAAAGCGGTGTTGTGGAGCGCTACCTGAAGGACGCTGATGCAGCAGCTAGGATCAGAGCCACGTTCATGGGACAGTTTTCACTCGAAACTGTACGTATATGTGTAGGTTTACTTAAATTCCGACGGCGACACGGGGACCATTCCCATGATCCACTTTCTGGATCCGCAAAAACAGTTCAGTGGTGGGCAAGAAGGCCATTATTGCAATATGGAAACTGACATGAATGTAGACGGTAAAAATATTTTTGTAAAGGGAATGACTTTATGACATTTTCGGTTAGTATTTTAATTTACGCACGTTAAATTAAAAAATAACGTGCGTAAAACGGTGATAATGGGTGATAGTTCAAAACATATTCTGCCATGCGTTCCGTTGCCTGATTTATAGTGATGGCATTCAGTTGGTGGCGGTAAAACAAAAAGCAGGTGGTGGAAACGATTTCGTTGCCGAGCTTGTAAATTCCAGCCTTGGTGAGGGAACTGGTCCCTGGAACTCAGGACTGAGTCCCCGGGACTTGGTCACGGAGTCGGCTCGTGCGTGTCGAAGAGTTTGTTGGCCCGAAAGGGTGCAATTGTATAGCTGGTTTGGTTTCTACTGCTCGGGCAACTGGTGCCACCGTAGTTGGAATTGACTGAGGCGCGGACGTGGGATCATTTCCGTTTCATGTAAATGGTACTGTAACGAAGACGTGTTGTATTCAATCAGTATTAAAAATCCCATCTCTCAAGTGGTGACCTCTATTGACTTCACGTTACTGTTGTGTCATCCATAGTGGTATCCGCTATGCAGCCTCAATGACTGTCGTCTTGTAGTGGGCCGCGTTCCGGCCGTAGACCCACTCGCAATGCAATTGAGACGTTTTCACTCATGGAACGGAAACACTGAAGTAATGTTTGCTAGAATCATTTCTTCCATAAATTACTTCACTGTTTCTGTTTCAAGCTAATTGACCTATCGCCAGGATTTAGAGTGACTGTTTAACTGACCAATCGGAATGCAGCATTCTTGACGCACCTTCATTTCCAAGCCGCATTATACCCGTCAAACAACACGTGGTCAGGTAAAACGTACTGTCTGTTTGTCGACTTTAGGCAAGTAGGCGGAGCTTGCGATAGGTCAATTACGAAAGGAACAGTGTCGTGTGCGAAAATAAAGGCAACTCTAGAGAAGAAATAGTATTGGGTGACATCATGAGAACGTTGCAACAAAAGTTTGTGGTATTGCGTTACAGTGAGGAGAATATAACAACTAGGAATATTGCATGAGTCACTGTTAATGAGATATTTTAGCTACGCTCTTCCAAAAATAGTTGCTAAACGTCGGTTTTGTTAAGGAAGAGAATCGTTTGTTTGATCTTACAGTGTACCTTTGTAGGGTCCCGTCGGTGACCAAATGGTTTCTATGGCATTGGCAACACCCGACAACTTTGTACTAAAACCACAGCGGGAAGGAGGGGGAAATAACCTGCATGGTCAAGACATGGTGCCCCTGCTGAAAGAAATTCAGCATTCAGAAGAAAGGAATGCTTATGTATTAATGGAGTTGATTAAACCATGGGTAGTCAGGAATGTTTTCATTATGCCTGGATTGCCGGTAACTTCTGGTGACGTAACAGGAGAATTAGGCGTATTTGGTGTTCTACTAGCGTAAGTTTCGAGCTCAGTTTTCTTACATAGCTTGCCACGTACACTGCACTTTACTGTGGATGACCAATTATGGAAATCTAATGTCTTTGTATCAGCAAAATCACCGCGGTAATTCCCGTGGTCTTTACGGCGAGGTTACCCTTCTGTAGTGAATGTCTTTCGTTAGCTGTAATTCTTTTGAACTTTCTGTTTGTAAAGTAACCTTTGTAAAACCTGCTGTAGATGTCGAACCGGCAAATCAAAGCCATGCGTTATTGTCTTTTTATAACTCCACAAGGCTCTCGAATCTACCTTTTCAGGTATGAGGACGAAGTAATTGAGAACAGGTTTGTTGGGACTTTGTTGAGAACAAAGTTCTCAGATGTGAAAGAGAGTCGTGTTTTAATTCGAGCTGCTTGCGTCGATTCTCCTTTGCTGGTAGACTAGCCAGGTAAGTTATTTTTGGCATTCGATGCCAAAAAGTGTGTGTTCATTCCAATTGTAAAAAGCCGAATATTTTCTAAAATATCGGCGTTTCTTTGCCATAGGGCTAATGTGTATTTTCTAAAAGTTTTTATTCAATAACAAATAGAAGCTTCCACGAAAATGGAGAATATCATGTTTACGTGAGGTGTCCATACATTTACTCTTGACTATTTCAAGTTATCCCCCCTATTTGACTTCATACGTTCAAGAGTTATGTGGTCGATTCTTTCAGCCTTATTATCAGATGTGATCTTTGCACGTGCATGGTTATCATAAAGGCACTTCATGGTGGAAATGACCCGCTTTTAAAAATGTCACAAGTTAGGAAAGTTTTCAAGAGCAAATTATTTCGTAATCAACGTAAAACTAGTCCACGAATTCACCATTCTTTGCACCTGCAGTAGTGTCCTGCGTTTAAGACACAATGCATACAACTGCTTACTGAGTCACAATCCAATTAAGCAGCAAATAAATTTTCGGAAAAACGTTTTTCCGTATTTCCTTCTTCCTGGAATGTTGCTGTTGCCTTTAAAGTTCTACGTGTGACCAGCACCTATCAAATCATGAATGGTATGGCGCAATAGTTCTACAACTTGTCAACCATAACTTCTGAAATTCCAGTTAAAGCGAAGGGGTTTATTTCAACAAGATGAGTTACTGGCCTGTGTTTCTATTGCAGGTTGTGTTCTAGTGGTATCCAACAAATGCATTTAGGTCACGGCTACCATATAGGCTACCGTTGTGAAGTTCCAAAAGCGCAATGTCAATATGGCGAGAGTCCTTTGCAAATACATGTATAGTTACGCCAACAGACTCTCTACTATTTTTTTTTTGGTCATATTTCACTGCACCATGTAAAGCTGCATTATCAAGACGGGGGTCATGAGGAAGCAAACAAATTACTGCGCGCAGCAGTATGTCCTTGATACCAAGCCTTTCAACCCATTTATGGATTAAACCAGCCCATCGCACGGGTGGCTGAGCGATTCAAACATTAGTTGGTTCGCATTTTATCATTATACTGTGTTAGGCGGCAACGAACCAGGTGCGCCGGTAGAAAAGCTACACCAACGCAATTTGACTGCATTTGACAGTTATTTAGTGTCCCCGTTACCGTATCGATTCATAGTTCCACATTCATATGTTAATTATTAGATACTGCTCAAGAAAATGAAATAAAAATTGTGAAACGTATTGAATATTATAACTAATGTACTTTGGTTGACCTACTAAGGCAATGTGTACTTCTATCAGCCGAGCCACAGTCACATTTCAGTCTTCAGTCTTTTGTTCTCTATCGTTGGTCTGCATTGCAAGTACTTCAAGGCATTTATTCACACCCCAAGATGGTGGGCTATCGTAATGTTTACACGTTCCCGCGACTTGATTGGTTGATCGACATGTGGGAACTGCCCAGTTTTCTCACTGGTCCTCGCCGACCGACTGGACCTACATGTATAGCCACACCAGTGTTACCTAGCAGGCTCAGCCGTACATTCTATTAGTATAAAGTAGCCAAATACATGTATCTACAAAACTACAGAAATTAACTTTGTAAATGAATATGTTTTCTGATAGCTGAAAACTTTGATTTTTGATTTTGTACCGAACTGTCATTAGTTGGGTCACGTGACTATGTCTCGTTTGTAAAATTTAGTCAGAAAGAAAGGTACTAGATACATATAACCCCATGGGCGTGTATTCGGAAAATGAAAATTTTCAGGCGTTCCAGTAACACCAAATAAACGTCCGGGCGTTTATTCGGAAAAGGGGGCGTGTAAACGGAAAGTCATAGCCTCGAATAGTATGGAATGAATATCAGCGATTTTTGCATAAAACTGTGCTTTTTAAATTTAAGTTAATAAATACATAGTTCGCCAACATTTTGTTCGTTTTGATCGTAATCTATTTTGCCCGGGGTACGCCACGAGCTATGTTGAAGAGTAAAACAAGATGAGGATTGCGAAAAACGTCATTTATTATGACGTACGTAGCAGAACTTAAGAGGACTCTGTAAGGTGGGCACCAAAAAAACGTCACCGGCGTGTACAATGAATTGCCCTAATGACGGAACCAAAAACAAAAGACTTGGGAGTTGCCTGAAGGGCCTAAAGAAAATGTAGAAAGAAAAGACTATAAACTAACAAAAAAATTGAAAAAGGCATAACAGGTAATGTATAATGAGAATTTTTTTTGAACAAACACCCGGGATGGAAGGTGGGAAAAATGCAGAGTAAAAACTTAGCTCTTGTAGAAAACGAGGTAGGTGCCGGGCTGAATGAGCTAGACCACGTTTAACTGAATAAAGGAAATATGAGCGACCATTTATAAATTATAAATGCTCCACAACATAACGCTAAATCGTCGTGAGAGACCGTCCGGAGTTTGTACATTGTATACGATGCAACTCCGGGCGGTCTGGGGTCAACAGAAAACCACAGTTCAACTGTGAGTCTACACCAATGTGACAAACGAGAGTAGTTCTACTTGCTATGTCAGCTGCGGGTATGCTTATCTCCTTTATGACACACAATGTGTGACTGGGCAAAGCGTTTTCAAAATAATGTGGATAAATCAGCGGGGTGTGAGACCCTAAAGTCCCTGTGAAGTCGTCACGACATTTCTACGTTATGAAAACTGATTTTGTGGCTAAAAGTTGACGTTGAGTGGAATTTTTAAGAGGAAATTTTCCAAATAAACGCCTCACTATCTGGACACTTGATACCAGAAGTTGTAATACCAAATAAGCGCCCATGGGCGTTTCATCGGGGGGCTTATCATCGGAAAATCTCGGTAGCTAAAGAACAATATCAATAGATCAAATTTTATTTGATATAAATGTTCAAGACGAAGTTTAAAAAATGCCGTATTTTGCGGTTTTCTAAAATGACAACCCGTTAAGTCAGATTGAGTAATGCTTTGACCATAATGAAGAAAAAAAAACTACTATCCCAGTAATCATATATGTAAACTTTCAGCTAGTAAGCCAGCCAGTGCTATCGAGTTAGAATGTAAGCTTCCTTGAGGATAGGTTCTGTATGTTACCTCGCCGCCACGAAACGTACATGGACATGCTGACCTCTCAACCGTGATGTTTTCACTTACTGAGCAAAGTTATTTTGTCGAAAACAAACCTGGTCAACAAGAGGTGTAGTCACTGTTGTGAGCCGAAAGTGCACTCTTAATATGCTGATAAGAAAAAAATTGAAAGAGTTAATCCACTGGATAGGTCTTGTCGTTTGTTGCACAGCCATCTGTATGGTATCATTCATTCACAATAGAACCTCTGGAGTTTGCTTCAACATGCAACTGTCCACAATTGATTAATTTTCGCCAGTCATGTTCAAGGAAATTGGAGTGTTTAACAAGGGATTTTCATTGATGCACCCAATGACTCTTCTCGTGCATTCTCAAATTGGCTATTTGTTACGTTTTTTCTCGTTTCCTCACTTGAAATTTTTCCTTTGTTTCTAACAAATGGAGAGATCTTCAATTGTGCACCCTTTTCACTGAGTTTATCAGCCATCACACTGCTCCTCTTGTTTCTGGTAAGTCAACAAATCCACTCAGTTTGGTAATGGCGCTACATCTGACATTGAGCCAGTTTAGGCCTACAGTGACGATACAAATATCAATGCGCTGGGCTTTCATAAAAGTTGTGAATAACATTGTGAGTTTGTCACCAGTGAGCTTGGCTGTAGATAAGCCCAGGTCAATTTATTTCTACTTACTGTTGCAACTGAGCAATGGAAATGTACTGACAGCAACCCAATTCTAAGGCGACACCGAAACAAAAAGGTCATCAAGGGGACTAATCGACCCGAGGACGGCAAGTGGTTATATACTAGTCATACATGATATCAGGAAAAGATAACCATCCTGGTTACACCAGTTGAAGTACTGTTTGCGTCATGACTACTTGTTTTGGCTGTGAAACGATGAGAGAGCAGTTTTTTGTGATAAGCAAATCTATAAGACGGTCTTCAGTCCAGCCTGACAACTCCAGCAGTCTCTGAAGTCACGGTTTTTGAGAAATTTGTGAAACATCCAAGGTTTGTCATTTTTTTCAAATTCCAGGGAATGTTTAAATGTAACGTTTTACTTTGGGGAAATTCAAAGTACCATTAGGCAATGATGTGCTTGGAAGCTATTCAAGCATCACGGGCTCTGGTGATACATTGGAGTCGACCAGAGCTAATATCGAGATTTACTTGCACAGTTGGGCCATTGTACCAACGAATCTTCACCAGCCACTGTCTTATTAGTTCTTTCTCACTATGAAATCGATGAAGTGACTAATAATTATACGTTTTTCTTATTTGTTTTTTATGCCGTAAGGGACACATCAGAGTGCCATTGTTTATGTAGAGATTCACTGTCAACAGACAGCTTCCTGTAGACTAGCTTTGTTCTGGGATATATGAATGTGAGTCGTGCATTAATTTTGAGAAAGGCCTATTGTGACTAAGACCAAAGTATCAGTGGCTGATTTTGACCTTATCACTGCCTTGGGTAAATTAATGCACTTGTTTGCACAGCTGTCTCGCACACCTGAAAAAAGAAAGTAAGTACACTCTATGGCGTTCCTCAAAAATGAAGAAATTCAAAAAATCCGTGTCTTTTTATTTTGCTACATCCACCGTGAAAATAATTTGAGATGCCAAAAATGACTAAAAGCCGTTGAGATTTTTGCCATTTACCTAAAATCACAAATTCACGACTGCTCCGGTGCAAGAAAGGAGACCATCACCCGAATGCTCTTTCACTCTAGATTCTATAAATTCAGGTTAAAATAAGTCATAACCAACCAGATTTTTTACAATTTCCGCTTGTCTGAACGGAACCTAGATTCGCGCCAAGAATTCAAGACTCAACAAGGTTGTGCTCTCAAAATGACTGCACTTCCATATCCTAGTAGACACGAGCAGAGATCAAATTCTGTACTCAATTTACTCAAAACAACTTCAAGAAACTACTGAAGACCATTTGTGGCAATCACTTCCCAGTTGGTCCACAAAACTGACCGCAAACCCGACCCACCCCATTTTATTTTCTGTTTAAGACTTGAGTATATACAGTGAATGTTTGCGCTCGTATTAAGAAAACCCGGAACTGCTGATAGTATTTATTGGTGCCGACGTTAACAAATTAACTAGTGGACGTGTGACTGTCGCAAGTAAGGTGTGTGAAACTCCCAGATATATGTACATGTAGGCGTGATTTAACTTGTTCCGGAAGTCCCTGATGGGCGACCACATTGGATAGCAGTTGTACACCTATCTTTTTTAAATTAATATAGTAAAACGCCGTCCCATCAACTGGAACGTGTTACGACACGTCTGGTTAATAACACCGAGTATGTTATTTTTTATATTACATGGGCGAATCACGAAATAGTGCAAAGTGGAAATCTACACGCCTTACATTTTATTGTCTACAAAACACTAAATAAACACCAACAACTAGTCTCAGCACCGCAATATTTCCAGTATTTGACCTCCACCTCAAACATTCGGCACATCCAAAGCGGCAGCATCATGTTCGTACTTCTAGTCGGAAGGACATGCAAACAACTTCTTAAAGGGACCCATCTTCGGTGGCGAATTCCATATCCACGTTCATTCAAACGGCGACTAAACCCAACTCAAGAAACCACAGTGCTCACGTGCGGGGAAGTCCTGCTAACTGTGTTATTTATAAACACTTGTTAAGTTGTAATGTTAAAACTTCAAAGAGTACTGACGTATTAGACTCTAACTTGAACGTACGTTTGTTACGAAATATAAAAGCAATTTACAATTGTTTTCACAAAAGTTGCGTCATGTGGTTGAAGTTTCACACACGTCGAGTTTTTTGGCAAAAAGATCGTTTTTACGGCTCATGTGAGAAAAAAATCCTACACAAGTCTCAGATTTATGACATGGGCAAAACCTCTTGAAAATTTAGTCAAAACTCCGTGGCTTTCCGAGGGATTTCCAAGAGGTTTTCCCCATGTCATAAGCCTGGGACTCGTGTAGGATTCTCTATACCGGTATCCGAATAATACACGAATCATTCAGGGCATTATTTGTATGGGCGGATACAGGATTTTGAGTGGGGGGCAGGATTTTGCCTGTCAGACATACGCACCCCCGTAATCTGGAAGAATTTTAGGAGGGAGCATGGCTCCTTGCTCCCCCCACCCCTCTAAATCCGCCACTGTTTTCATTCAATTTTTAGACAATTTCAAAGCATGTAACCCAATAAAATGGGACTTAATTTTTCAAACATTTAATGCTGTCAAATTTGGACTGGTTTTTACAAAATGGGTACAGGTAATTTATACTCAACCAACAGAGAGTTGACAACAATGGCTTCACTACAGATTATGTTCCCATAGAACGGGGCATGAGACAGGGGGATTCCTTGTCAGGTAGATTATTTTGCCTAGCTGTTGAAGTCATGGCGAATTATGTATAACAGTTTAATAAAAGATATAAATGTTTGAAATCTGAACTTAAAATCCTCTAAAATGCAAATGATATTACCTCATTTCAACATGATAAATATTATATTATAAGTTGTCTAAAACTTTAAAAACAGACTGTGTTATTGTCTGGCTAATTGCTAAATATCCAAAAGAGTGAAATGTAATACCCAGGTCGAGAGAAGGAATGCCCTGGCCCATTTCACGTCTTCAGGTGGACCGGCAAACCAATCAAGAGCTTGGAAATACAAGAAAATGATTTCTTAAACTTTAAAAAGTTTCTTCTCAACGTCTGTCGGGAAAAGATGCAATGTTTCTTTGCTACGCAGAATTGATGTAGTCAAAACTTTTGTGTATTCTAAGATAATCTAAGAAATGAGTATGTGGATAGGGCTAAGGGAACGAAAGTAAAATACTACAATAATATTTTTGTTTGGCAAGACAAACCACCCAGAATGAAAAATACAGTGGCTGTAAATTCCAATTTGGTGGTTTATAAATTCCTGATGTAAAGGTTATGTACAAATCACTAGCATAGTGAGTTTACCACTGCTTGGATAGTTACAATGAAATTTTAAAAGTCTTTCGAAAGTTGTTGTCTATTGAAACTCTTGATGTTTCTACCATGACATATCCACTGCGTGGGAAAATTATTGACTGCTAACATAGGTACATAATAATCGAAAGTCAAACAGCGTGCAACAACAAAAACATTCTGATTGATGGGAGGACTGTATTCTTCAACAGTTTTTATGAGGCAGGCATCATTTGCGTAAAAAGTCTTTTGGATTTTGAAAACAAATTTCTGACCATCGACGTCACTGCGGAAAGAAAGATGTAAGTTATAGAACTAGTCTGGTAATGCCGCTTTGAGGCGTATAATTAAGGTGAAAGTTGAGCCTTCCAAGAATCAAACTGCATAAACTTTTTCCAGTTAAATAAAATAACTACTCTGTTTTTTAGAAACACTTTGCTTTCCAAAATACAGCTTGATTGATATTTACCCTAGACAACGTTCTTCCACACAAACTCGCTCCTTCCTCATGGTAAAACTTTCAAATATCAATACAGACATAGAAAGGTTTATACAAAAAAGTGTTTTGAAAAGATGCCAACGGTTAGTGAGGACAAATGTGCATCTTGTGGAACTGTTGTAACATTTATCATATTTTTGTGGAATGTGACTTCGTGAGAATTTTGTGGTACTACGGATTCAGAAACTGTTAGTTTTCTTAACTGTACAACATGATTTAACCTTAAATGAAAATGTAATTTTGAGGCTACTAATTTCATATTAAGTAGTGGTCAATATTGTATTTATAAATGCTCCAGTGACCAGACGATCCTTAGTCATAAACAATTTAAATACTTTCTGTATAATTACTGTATGGTATAACTATACAACCCCTTGAAACTGTTTTATTTTTGGAAACTCTTAATTACTACGCATCTGCAACTATAAGATAGATGAAATGTGTTTGTGCATGCGCAGATGCGTGTATGTATACGTGATGTTTTGTCTAAGCATATATTTTCCTTGGTGTACGTGTTATTATTTTGAAAAAAAAACTTATTTAAAAAAATCTTACGATCAAATGTTATTTAGTAAATTGATTTTGGAGGGACGCAAATTGATGTACTGCATTTTATTGTGCAGTGTGGAACCACACGTCCTAGGCGGTCATTACAGTTCCCACATTTGGCCGGGAGCCAAGCCTGTGCGACATATAGGTCCAATTCACGCCGACAGGAGGCGCGTTCCAAAACGAGGCTCGCTACGATAGCTCTGTTGGCTTATTATATCGTCATACCGGGTAGTTGTATTCCGTTTTGCTCGAACAGCGATAGAAAATATACGGACATTCAATTGTCTTTTTGTGCAATCCCTAAGGACGTTTCGGAAGCGTTTGGTCGTTGCCATACGCCGCGACGAAGGATATATTTCCGTGTAAAATTTATAAATGTTTCGAAAAGTTTGATCATATTTTGTCTCATCTCGGGTTCCGAGCATCATAGCAACGACCGGTGAATCTTCGGCCAACCAGGCTGTGCTTTCATGACTACGGGCTGAAACATGACGCATTTTTCTTTCCAAATGGACAGGGCTCTCAATCCCTCAATTTTGGGAGCTGAATATCGGCTCTATTCCCATATCAAAAATATTGAAGAAAAATCTCGCGAAATTCCACCAACGAGGCCTAAAACTTCCCCTAGTGATTGAAAATTTCCCTCCGAAGTTCAAATTACCTGTAACCACACAGGTGACAATTTGAAGGAGCACAAATTGCTACCTAAGATAGAGCTTGTAAGAGCTTGCAACAGGGCGGGGGGTGCTAATGATGGTGATCAGGAGGTAGATTTCTCCCCTCACTCGGCGAAACTTGAAAATTCCGGCCCTAGTCAGGCACAGGCACCTTTCCTCTCGGACGAATGAGGACTCTGAAGAAACATTATAACGTTGCTTGCTCAGTCCAGATAACTGAAATTGAGCTCTAAAACGAGGTTACGCTTTGGAAGGGCGAATTAGGTGCTTTAATTTTTAAAATTCAACTTTGTCCAGATTGATATTTGAAGCCTAACACATGATATAGATGTAAAAATTATTTAAAACAAGAAAGCAGAATTGATGGTCAAATAATTTTTATTTTCAATTATGAACCTGTTTTTTATTTTAATAAAAATATATTTAATAACATCAATTATTCTTGCAGATCAATGACAAATCAACTGTTAGTCCCGGTAGTCCCAACATCACTACCAGGACCTACATGTATAGGCTATGCATGATGTTAATATTCTTTATCAACAAATAAAACCAGATGTGATTTGCACATGACAGCAAAATGTGATGAGCCACCACTGTCGAATATATCTTCAACTCGTCAAACATACGAGCAAATGACCTGTTCGTTTAGAAAGCATTTTTATCAACAATTTACAAGAAGAAACGGCATAATACCTAATCCGTAACACGATTGCTGCAATTTGGTCATAGTTTCATGTTTCGAACCTAGTTTTACGAAAAAACTTATACCCTTTCGTCAGACAACTCTTTGGTGCATTGACTTGTTCTCTGATGTATTTTTCAACGTCTCTGTGGTTAATTATTGACACATTTTTAAGATTTTACCAGCCCATAGACATCTTAATAGTGATGTATATCGATATGGACCAGCCATTTAACTCACGCAAAGTCAACTTTCGCTTTGTTTATCGCAGTGAGCCTCGCTTTGGATTTTAATGTCTGCCGCTTGAATTAGGTCTATGGCTACGCCAGTGGATGTATTGCTATTTTAATCTACCTACCATCACAAGTCAAACTGTATGTTACTGTATCATGAAACACCTCGAGAAGCATACCGTTTGCGACGCAATGTCAATTACGTTTTGTTGTTGTTACCCATTGCCATAACATTGGTTATGTAACGTTATCGTATCGTACCTAACCCCTTTCAGTTTCATTTTTGAATACGCAACAGGTACGGTTCTCCCACCCAATAAGAATTATGACGAACGGGTAATTCCATAAGCTAAGCGAGTCGCGGTTTTTAGTCAAATGATTTTCGTCAGTTCTCGCACTGAAAGCGCATGGCTTGAGTTATCGCCGTCCATCCATGTTTTTCCAGTGGACCATCGTGTCAAACGCACAACCCAATTACCCTCCAGGCTACTGTATGTGCAAGTTACATAACTGGCTATAAACTTATTATAATGTTCTCATGGACTACGCTGAATGACCTCATTGATTCTGAGAACCAATGAGTTATATCTGGGAGAACTGACCACACAGTACGCGTGCCTCGTTCTGTTGCTCTACTTGGACGCCTTTACTGCCGCCACGAGTCAGACACGGGTCGTCACTGTGGAACCGCATTACCCTGAACTGCTCTTGCCACCAATCTCCTTGCAGGTAAGCGTCAGCTCCGCAGAGGGCGAGTGTTGTAATGATTTGCGGCAAAAACAATTCGCACATTACCAAAATTGATCAGCAGTTACCAAATCAATTTGTGTGGAGAGTTTTGCCCATTTGCATTTCAAATGTTTTCTGAAAAACTTTACATCGGTGTAATGAAAATTGCAATGGTAGAACGGTTGGATTTTTGTAAATTTAAAGCTGTAATTCACTCTGCTTAGCTGGCCATAAACGAAAATGATTTTACTTTTTTGTGCTTCTGTTGGCGAAGGATGTGATTATATCCGAAAATTTCAGTTGATCTATTATTGTTGTTTTATTTCTGAATATCAATCAATCAATCGATTTATTTCAGTAGTAAAGGCCACAGGGCCACTGTACAAGAGAACAACGTGTAACTTTCTCAAGAGTACAGCAAGCTATCACGGAGACGAAAAGCATAAAATACATAAAATTTACATAGGCTAACTAATTTAGCATCATCACTTGTTGGCATTAATCTGATGAACTTGAAAAAAGACAGAAAATTCCAGTAGTACACTTCAATACAATTTTCTCTCAGTTCAGAATATTTATCACAGCTTACTAGAAGGAAGTGATACTCGTCTTCCACCCCATTGGGGCAGAAGGGACATACTCTGTTTGCCCTATCCAAATTCAAAATACCAGCTCTCGCAATTTCTCAGGGGACCTCCGTTTCTAAACACCATAATTTTGGTTTTTACATTACTAAATTTACAGATAGATAAGTGTGTAACGTCTTGTGGAGGAATCGACGAAGGCGTCTTTACTAGAATGCTTATATATTCATGACCGACTTGCTAACTACCCATTATTGTAACAACATGTTTTGTCAACCCAAAGGACCACATGCATATGAATCACATTTCATAGAACTGTCTGGCAAGTGCTACATTATAAACCATTCTAACTAATTGTGGCATATAAGGTAGGTGTAGTTCCCATGAAAAACACAATGTTACGTTTTCTCATCGTAATTGAAAAACAAGAAAGAAGCACTAACAAATATAAATGAACACCTTTTTCGATAAAAAAATCACCATCCTAACACATGGTTCACTCAACAAGACTATCAACTTGGTGCCAAATTAATCAACAGATTTTATCACAGTATTATCATCGCCATAGCAGACTTATCGAATTACACATGTAACGGCCTGTAAACCAAGCGTTTTTCTGTACGCTTACTGTTAAGTAGTGCTATAATTTTTAACTACGTGGGTTTCTTGATTTCCCTGAGTCCTTGTTACAGAATAATATCTTAATGTGAATCTTCACCAGTGCCACTTGTTGATTAAATAACATTACTTACTGTCTGTCACTTTGATTTTACGGTGACCTGAACTGCGCAAATTAGGCTGTACTGAATGAGGAGATTTTGTGGTGGACAGTAACAGTTGTCGATTACGTCTATACTATCGTGCTTCATCACCTGATTTGAGAATGTACTGTCCTGTCGACACACAGCCTACCGTAGAACAACTCACACTAGTGCAACTTAGCCCCCTTTTGAGTGGGGCATCCATACATACACGCACACAGACACACGCACACACATACACGCCCGTACACGCATCCGACAACTAGGGTAAGGCGGAACTTACCGCTTTGGGCTGTCCAGTACTGGCGAACATCTGGATAGTACACTAAGAAGAGTTGGCTTTTAGCAATTACCCTTGTGATCTGTGATCCATGATCTATACTATAAACGTTATGCAGATGACACCTTTTTGATTTTTGAACATACTAACAATGCCAAACCTTTTCTTGGTTGGATGAACAGTTTATGTGACAGCACAAAATTCACTATGGAATCGGAATAACGTAATTGTATCAGTTTCCTGCTGTATTAGTTCGTCGTCATGAAATCATTGTCCACCTCGGTGCACAGAAAACCAACCTATACAGGCTTATATCTTCAGTGGGTTATTTTTTCCTAAAAACATAAAGTAGGATTGGTTAACGCACTTATAAATCGTGCTTTCAAAATACGTAGTAATTCGGATCTGTTTGATCAGGAGTTACAGTTCCTTGAAAATTCTCTGGTTAGAAATGACTATCCTAAACCAAGTCCAGCGTTGATAGATTCTCACGCAACAGGAATGTTGTTAGACCTGTTATTGACAATAATGATCAACAAAAATGTTTTTAAATCTACCATACTTGGGTAACAATAGTACTTTTTGAATAGACAGGTGGGAAGAATGCTTAATGACATTGCAGCTCTTGTTAAGCTGTTTACTATATTCAAGCCTAATAATAGACTTGGTTCACTATCCAAACGTAAATCACCGTTGTCTACTTAGCAAAAAAAATCGTGTAGTATACCAGATTAATTGTGGTTATTGTGAACAATTTTACATTGGTATGACTAACAGAATTTTGTGTGACAGAGTAAAAGAACATTCTAGGGATAACAATAGTGCTGTTCTAAATCTTTCATTAGAGACTGGTCATAATATTGCTTATCCTGATATAACATGAGTGGCCACTGTATGAGATTACTTATAACGGAGGCTGTTCGCGTAATGAAGAAACATGCTGAGCGTTACCTAAACAGGAACATTGGAGCTTTCAATCTCCAGCTGTGGTAATTGGAGTTGCTCTGTTCCCAGCATATTTCTCTCACTATGCATTTCGACATGATTCTGAGCAGTGTGTTGTGTTTTGACTTGTTTGACTTGATTCTGTCGTACTACTTCTCCCTGAAGATGGTTTGTTTGTAATAAACCGAAACTTTGGATATGAATATGCCAATCTTCCGGTGTGCGCTTGTGGTTAGTCTTTTTCTAATATTTTGGCTAAAAGGTAACATTGTTAATACTTCTTTTTTCTCATTTGGTAATTGGACAATTGTGACTTTACATCATCAGAGTTTCCGTATTGCGGCGCCCTTGGGCGTCTGTGCGGAACTATGCTTATATGCGAAACTTGGGCGCATACGCTAATATGCCAACCACTTGCGTAAAAAGGCAGGAACAGGGGTATCATTTCGGTAATAGGCACGTGGGCCTAAAGGCGCGGCAATACGGTAATGGAAAGCTATTTACCAACTTCCTTGAAAATACGCCAACGGAACTCCAAAGCTACAGAGGGCAAAAAACTGCCATTACGAGGTATCCAAAACGGGTGCGCCTATATGCAAACTAATGTGTGGGCCTATGCAGGGGATACTACCTGAGCTTATATGCGAAACTTAGGCGCATGTGCCGATATACAAACCACTTGGGTAAAAAAAGTTGCAATAAAAGCCGCGTTATTTCGAACATAGAATCCATGATGGGCTTAAAGGCGGGGCAATACGGTATTTGCTTCAGGTCTTAAGCAGCACACTTGCTAATCATGTCTTAGAGTCTGCAATGCCATTAGGGTATAATGCGATGTGAGGTACTTTGAGCCTGTTCAGATGGCCAGCCATTCAGAATAAGTGCTCTACACACCGAAATTCATTATCTTCGCATGTTGCTATAACAATTTTATCTTTTATTCAATGTGCTAGAATATCAGTCTTGCAAACCATTTTAAAACTCATCATTCACGATACAGTGTACTTATCCTCACCATATTGTGAAGTAATCTGCTCAAACAATCGGCTTAACCAAGTTTAGTGTCTTTTTGTATTCTAAAATTTGGATTCTAGGTTTCAGCACCATTCTTTGTATTCGCATCGGAGACTTGCCTCGGTATTGGCTTCTTAAACAAACTCTCTAAAGGCTTATGGTTGGATTCTGTTGTTATCTCAGGAATACCATAAATAAACTTGTAAATACCCAAAACATTTTGCTAAATGCCTTTCTCTATTCAAGGATGTCGTTGCTCTGTCGGTGTTAACGTACAAGAAAACATCAACTTAAATGACAACGCCACCTTCATGAATCACTGCTGCACCTAATCCCTTGGTACTAGCTAGCATCAACACTTAAAGATGCCGTGTCTCATTAAATCCGTGAATATTTAAATTTGTAGCAAGGGCCACCTAGTGTCTTCCTGTGAAGTGTTTGTACAAGTATAATCAGGAAAAGAAACAATTTATAATTAAATTGCGGTTTTACAGAAAACACCATAACTGATAAACTTTTAAGTTTAAAACAAAACAATTGTTAAGATATAAAAAGCCCTAGTTAAATCGAAATATTACGTAATTGTTATTTGATAGTGAAATGAACAAAAAAATAAAAACTGTGCCTTGTTTCATTAGGGTAACGATGACATATTACCATACTCATTTACATAAGAATAATCTCACAAAACCAGACTTTCGCGAGATTGTAATGGTTAGTGGTTCTCGGCACACCGGAAGACCCCGCCGAGGTTTTTTGTGAACAAGTACTTCATTTGCATATTCACCATGTAATCTTCAATGTAATTGGTTTGTTGCAATACAATTATTTTCTCAGGTGTGTTACACAATGCTTTCGTGACATCAGTAAAGGCTTTTGATTCTGTCTCATTCCATTTCGACGAGTTTGCATTTCTAATTTCACGTAACGGAGCACTCAAGTTATTCACATTTGGAATAAAATTTGGACACAACCTGAATTCTCACAAAGGCTGGTTTATCACTATCAACAGTCAATACATGATCCACGTTACTAATTTGGTGTTAACTAATCATAGGTTCAATTTTAACCCGTGTTTTCTATCTGCCTCAAATACAGCTTTGAGCCGTTCATCATGCTGTTGGAGTGTTTTACGCCAGGTCCGTAGCCGGAAAGTAAAAATTATTGAGGGGCATAAACCAATTCGACGTAGCCAAACACCCAACTCCATCCCCCCCGCCCTCCGACAACCAACTCCGCCCATCTCCCGCACAAAATCCCTCGGCAATCCTCGGGATTTCGACGAAATTTCCAAGAGGTTTTGTCCATGTCATACACCTGAGACTAGTGTAGAATTCTCTATTTATCACGCCACAACAGATCTACGTGTCTGATGTTAATGGGGTGATTTCAAAGCTTCTCTGTCCGCTTAAGACAACAGTTGCTGGCTGAAAAAATAGAATTAGTCCTCATACTGTCGGTATTTTATAGTTATAAAACCTTCGGGTATGTTCTCTTTTTAAAATTCGGTAGCAGCCCTTCATTGACACAAATTTGGTTGAAGGCAGACTGTACTTTTTAAACAGCTTGACGTAGCCTATATTCGCTCGTAGTCTCTGTACAATCTCATATCTGCCGGCGTGCAGTTGTAAAGCAAATCGCTCATAGACATAACGAGCAATCAAGTTAAAGTAGTAGCTACTTTCGAGACCACGTGTCTTATCCTCTAACACTTGCCCTTTAAAAGTTAAAGAGTCTCCAACAAGCGACCTTTTGATATAAGGTCACTTGCTCCTATAAATTACTTTCAACTAAGGATTGATTTCTGAGTTTGTAATAGTCTGGGAGCCAGGGGGTTGAACCTGGTTTTGCCGGATAAAGTTTTTTTCTTTGCTGTTTCCTGTAGCCTAGGATTAAGTAACTGTGATTCAGGGGGTGACCGTTCGCAACCCTTGAGGATTTTTTTAAATATGCAAATTAAGGTCGCCATTACGCAAAATTCTATTTTTGCTTATATACACCGGTGACCTAAAGTCGTGAACATAAGCATAATAAGCAGTTGATTGTCATACTACCCAATGTCCGTTTGCAACTGCTCATGTGATGTCATGGACATATATCAGCCTTCACAAATATACATTTACGTGTTTTGACAATCTTAATCTTTGTTTGTCTCCGTAAGCAGAGTTTTAAAACAGTCGCTGATATCGCCGGCCATTTTGAATGAGGCCCTAAAGTCGTGAACGTTTCGTTTAGTCGGAAATTCACGAAGTATGACCACACAAGTCAACTACAGTGCTTACAGTTATTCTAGACTACATAAAAATGCATTGCATTTTTTATTAATTCAGTTTCAATTGAAATAAATTGTTATATGTTTTGCACCCAACTTTGATGTGCACAGACGTTTTCAATGAGGTTGTTCACGTAAAACACTTAGAACCCAGCATCAATTATCGCTGTGTATTTTATTGTTTTGGCCTTACAAAACTTGATCGACCCTGGGACATTTTGATACATTGTTCAAGCTACCCCTGGGGAGTGCGTGTTTGAGTAAATCTGAACGATAAATGTTTTCGAAAATTTATCCCAAAAACGCACGAAAAAGTGAATTAGTGAAATATGCTGTTTTTAAGATACATTCGAAAAAAGAAGTCACTCACTCACTGTTTTGTTATCATATTGTGAATACAAACACGTCCGGGTATTCGTTTGACGTTCGTAAGCAGACGAACGCTGGAAACTTCAACGCCAGACGTCGCAGGATGGCACAGAAGAGGAAATAAGATCGTTCACGACTTTAGGGCACTCACGACTTTAGGACCTCTGACGGTAATTTCCTTACCAAGCACTGCAGCCAGATAATTGTGACGTTTTTACCCATGATTCATGGTCGATGAATTTAACAGTGCAAGTTTTTTGGTGAATACATTGTCAGTTTGCATAATTTATGCAAATTAAGGCCGTCATTATGCAAAATTCTATTTTGCATACCTTTCCAAGCACTGCAGGCAGGTTATTTTGATGCTTTCACCTATGTTTCCATGGTCAACAAATTTAATAGTGGAAGTTTTTTTGGTGAATACATTGTCAATTTGCATAATTTATGCAAATTAAGGCCGCCATTATTCAAAATTCTTCTTGTGCTTATAGCTACTAAACCAGGCACCACAGATCAACTATCATGATTTTTGCACCTATATTTTTTGGTCAATTAGTTTAATAAAATCGGTTTGCACATTGTTGCATGATAAATTTGCATAATTAATGCAAATTAAGGGCACCATTATTCAAAATTCTAATTGTGCTTATAGCTGCGGTACCAAGCATCACAGTTAAATTCTCATGACATTTGAACCTATGTTCCTATGGTCAATTAGTTTAATGAAATCAGTTTGCAAGTTGCATGAATTATGAAAGTAAAAGCGGCCGTTCTTAGAAATTGTACATTAGGTAGTAACTTTCTTACAGGGGTCACTACATATAGATTATTTTGGTATTTTCATTGATGAATTTTAGGTTATCTCTCATTACATAAAAGATGATCTGTAACTTATTTCAAAACGTTACAAATTCTAGTTTTGTCTGATACCCCGGGTATATGTAGTAGATGACCAAATTGTTTAATATTGCACAAACCCAGGACATAACCTATCTAATGGAGACCAGTCACAAGACGTTTCAAATGCTAATTCAACACTCGGAAAGTGAGCACAGTACAGAAAATTGACGCTGCAATTGCATCTACTTTAATTTCGTGGAATCTGATCTTTGCAGCCAGCCAGCCACACCTAATCATCACTTGTATGCAATAGGAGCGAGTTTATATCAAAAAAATAATTGCAGGCGGTCTTAGTGTTACACGTTGTATCAGACGTGCGCAGGCCTCGCATGTGGGCCCATTGCACTGATCACCTGGAAATATTTTTATGCTTTATTGATATATGGTTAAAACCGAGCTGAGGAGCTAGAAACCTGGCTCAAGGGTTTAGCAGTGTGACCTGGTGGGACTTGAACCCACGACCTCTACTAAAGAAAGCGGGCACTTATCAACCAGGCCACACTGCCTCCTCGAGTCATAGGAGCGAGTTGGACACCATGCGGAATTGTAGATCACAGTGCTTAATTGTTTATGGCTCCTTTCTTCCATCCAAAGTCCTCTGGATCTGGTGCTGGTGACATTCCACCACATGACTGACAGTTTACGCTTACATTCTCTGTGAATGCCTCTGTTGTCGGTGACAGTTTGGGGGCGGAGATATATTTCTTGCCATTTCTCTTCCCCATACCAGTAGTTTCAGTTCCTAACATCTTCCTGATTCTCTTCATTCATACCTAACAGGCACACATACAATTAGTTGCTAGTTTCATGACCTCAGAAAATTGTGCATTAAAAGTGCCGATGGCAAAGAGATCAAGTCCAGCCTTCATATTTTGACGATAGATCCCTTTCCAAATCCTTAGTAGCATGCCACCGTGTTACACCCCTCAACGCCAGAAATATCTGACATAGGCAGTGCGCATGCGCAGCCAGCCGCTAACTATTCCCCATTTTCACGAATGAAAGACGTCGCTCTAGTCGGTTTAGCGACTGGTCTTTCACATATGGCACATCACATTTACGAAATACCGCGAAAAACGGGTGATGAGGCTGGATCTCGCGAGATCATATCGGTTCGTATCCGCGCCAAATAAACCGCAAAAAAAAACGTTTCGTCATTGTTGTAATTTGAATGTGTTTTGTAGCAGTTAGGACTAAGTTCTTAAAAATGGTAATTATAATCCTTGTAGATGAGAAAATCCGTGTTCGTCGACTCGTTTACCTATCAAAACAAAGACTTATCTCCCTTGTCATGCAAACTCGGGTATTCCCTGTCAATGGAATCCCCGAGTAGAATCGCGACGAATGCGGACGATATTGGAGTATCTGTAGTATTAACTGAAGCAATTTTAAAACGAAAAACATCATTGAAACGGTTTAGTTATCACTAAGTGAACATAAAATGTTCACTGTGCGATTAACTAGCAGAAGAAGCACAGTTGACTGGTCAACTAATTGCGCTATTGACGTTTCCTCACTGAACTGCAATTTGCCAAGTTTGCTTCTTAGCCCTGTAGTTCACCAAACTTTAGTACATCTTTGCCGTGCACTAATTACAATACCAGAATAGCAACATTTTTGCTAGACATTAGTGATGATGATACTGCCAAGAAACTAGTGGTGACTTCCAGTTTTGTAGTACTGTTCCAGTGGCAGATCAGGGACCAGAAGGGGGGCCCCCCAACATGTTGCCTCCTGGAATTGCGCAGAGCACGGTTGTATGTGTATAGGCGTCCCGAAAGTTGCGGTGGCCTGGAGTATGAACCTTCTGTTCGGGAAATCTATCGACTAAAAAAAATTAGAAATAAAAAAACGGGAACGAGAGCCAGCCACGATCTGGGGTCTGAGTCCCCCCCCCCCTTCTCCAGTACCGGTCCTAGTTATGTTTCCTCTCGCGTTGTGCTCTTGCTGTTTCATTTTGCTTGCGGCAGCCCCTGACCCCCTAAATGCGCCTATTTGTTTCAATTAGTGATATAAGTAAAGGAAATTATCAAGTAATGTATGCTAACCCCGAGGCTCTGGCATCAACAAGTGATGGTGTGAAACGCTTGCAAAACAAGGAATTAGCTTCCAAAACAAGGAATTAGCTTCCAAAACAAGGAATTAGCTTCCAACGTGGCAATTGTGATAACCAACAAAGGACACATTGTGTTAGAATGATGAGTTTAATGCACATAAAAAATACTTTCAATAACATCTATTCGTATCACAACAGGTTTCACAGCACCAATTTTATGCCTTTTCTAATACCAAGAATTTCCAAATCTGAGCCTGGAAGTTTTACGGAAATCTTGGAAAGCTGCCAAAAATAATCAAAAACATAAATTTATTCAATGCAGATGCACTAAATAAAAATGCCTCCCAAGAGATACGACAACCTGGAATTAACAAGGAGCAGTTCTTTTAGGTCACCCTGAAGTACAAAAATTGGGACAGAGTCCGAAATCCACATCATTAAAATAAGATTTTCATGGGTGATTTTACTGTCAAAATTGCCCTTTAATTTTTGATTTTTGATAGAGTAACACCATCAGTGATAGTGTTATCAAAGCAACAAATGTACAGAGATCGTCACGTAGGCATGCATTCTTAACTTAACTATATATAGGAAATCCAAAATCTATAACATTTTAAATGTTTATGTAAAAGTAATCCTGTATTATACATTGACGTTAGATGCTAAAGACACAATTGTAACATTTCATGATCTCGTTAAACCATTTATTTTTTCCAAAACATATGTAAACAATAACATTTTATCACATGGCACAAGTTCCCTTGGTATGTATCAGTCTAGCCAATTAAAATAAATATTATTCTTTGATCAAAACCCCCATAACCATATGAAGCACTGAGATCATTCAGTGGCTAACTCAGTATGCAACTGGTTTTGACAACACACAAACATCATTTCTTGTGAGAAAAACACTTGTAGCTTACATATCAGACAGTCCTTAAAGATTTTTAAATCGAAAGCATTATGTCATGACTCTTTCACCACACGGGTACTGCCACTATTATCATCTGCTTCAGAGTCACTAACTGAAATGGACTATTGATATCTGTTGTCACATATGATTTCTACCTTTTGTCACTGACATTTTTAAAGCTGGTGAAAACTACCACACCATCACTTAAGATCAAAAGCTAAACAATAAATTGTCATCACTTTTACAACCTTTTTTCTTAAAGCAGATCCTCTCATAAACAAGAACAGTCATCCATCAGTTTTGCAGTTAACTACATAAGAATTTCAAAAATTAATTACGCAAAAATTCTCTAGTTTGGGACAGTGAATAATTATTTTGTTCAAAGTGGGAGCTTGTCACAATTTTTTGAAATTCACACAATTGTCTGTCAGAAATTCAAGGGAATGGTAACAATTTATTAAATGTTTGTCATGGGAGTCACTTCTTATGAACTTACAAGAGTAATCTTGCAACCCGTTATGCTACAACATAGCGTTAGGAATTTGAAAAGTACGAAAATATAAAAATCACTCACGCCTCAAATTTCAAGATGAAACAATTAAATTTCATCAATGATTTCTGTGTTCTGAATTTAGGAGGATGTCTCAATCTGGAGAATTTTTAATCACCTATCTAATTGCTATCATCAACTTTGTCACCTTTGCTAAAAATATATGTTAAAAACAATTATAAGGTATAAACGTAATCCATGTCTTGCCATGAAAAATGTTCAAACATACACCATTGCCAGCATGATGACGAATGCACGCAGCAGTCAATAGCCTCCGTAGAGCACAGAGTTGAGGGTTTTTGGAAAACGTCTACACGTATCCCTGGCTACAATGAATTCATTCTTAGTCATACCAGTATGTAGTGAATGACACATACGGTAACAGAAGTGGTAGCCCATGTGGACGATTTTCCACTTCTTTCACAATTTTCCAAAGAAGCGGCTTGTCATCCAGGTTCCTCATGGCCAAGTCTAAGCACACTTTTTCTGAAGTCTTGCAAAGGTCATCCAAAGATGTACTGATTTTAAACAACAGTTTCCGATCAAGTTGCTTGGTTGAATCTTTAGACATGTTTGACAAGAAAGGGTTGGATTGTTGATAATTCTCAGATACTGAATGCCCATGGTCAACTTGCTCCTGTTGGCTTCTTAGAAACAGATGGCGAATCAATCCATTAGTAGGCCTACATGTTTCTGTCGATCTTCAATTAAGACTGAGCAATGAGATTGCTGACATCCAATTTCTTGCTGATTTCTGCAGCTGTGTGAGTTTTGAACAAAACGAAATGCTAGTTAGAGACGGTGGTCACTGTCTAATCCACTGAATAATAGGAAAGTTATTCAGTTGTTACATTCATCAACTTTTTTGATCATGTCCTTGTCCTGTTATTCGTTTCCCATTTTTCCCTAGTATAAAGTGACCAACAACACGTGTATTCGCCTGGTAGGGTCTAGACATTTGCTGTCACTGGTGTGTTCCATCTGGCTAACACTAACAGTCTGACTCTGTGAGCTATAACTAGTGAACCTGCACTGAAGTTAATATTGAAACATGTTGATAGCGTCATTCTCAAAACCAGGACAGTGGCGGATCTACGTTTTCAGCAAGGGGGGGTTTAGGATTCCCGACAAGATCGAATCCTAGGCGCGTGGCGTCGAGCGGGGGGAGGTCGGGAGGGGGGTTTCCCCTCCCGTGTAAGATATTTTTTGTTTTTGTAGCCAAATTGTGAAATTTCCATGCATCCTGGTAAGTTTCTGGCACTTAACATGTCTCTGGAGTTTTTCTTAAGATAATTAAAAACTCTTCTCGATTTCGTCACATGAACTTGGCACATAAGTTTCGTGAAACCATATTGTGCACATCTGGGTATGAGTCACGCCAC
>NMRA01000163.1:648883-675172 GCA_002633005.1 Phoronis australis
TTTTTTTTTTAATTTTTGGGTCCTGGCCCGAGGGGGGGTTTAAACCCCCTGAACCCCCCGTAGATCCGCCACTGCAGGAAACATTATATCCGACTTGTTTCCAAATTAGTTAGGTGTGATAAGACAGAACTCTGAAGTCCAAGCGGCCACAGTCACAGTGATGACAGTGATGTGTAGAAAATCACCAATTCACCTTCAATTCAGACCCTTTTTCACTCACTTTTTATGCAAGTACAACCGTACAGGTGTACATGACTGGCCCCAGTTAGATTCCCGGTTCGGAAATTGATCTGAGTCGGCATTTACAACAGTTGTTCAGTAACATTTACATTGATTCATGAGGAACGCGATAGGCCTACTGCCTAAATCAGAAATCGCGAGCCACCATGTTTACAAAAGCATCGTCTACCGAGCAAAAGGATAGAAGTGAACTACTTTCGCGCAGGCAAATGTACGAGTAAGATAATACACGCAGTCTGTTGGCTTACGTAGTAAATGAACTATTCCCCCACAGAAATACACACAAGAAGGGGTTTTCCGAGGAATTTTTATTTAGGGGAGACAACTCTGCAACTTGCCGATAGCTAGAGAGAAAAACATAGATCTAAGGATTCATTATGCTGAATATTGGAAGATTTTTCGGTGTCAGAGTGAAGTTTGCCCATGTTGATGGTACACAGCTAATCGTCCGGAAGGCAATATTTGAGCCCAAACCCATTTTCAAATCAAATCTGTGGAGAGCATAATTCAGTTCCCTTGTTTGCCGATAGCGGAGGTCACGAACAGTGTGACCTAGATATCACAAATGCTGTTTTCGAACGAATTTTTTGAAAAAAGCCGGTGTCCAACAGGGTGTTGAAAACGGGTTCGGGGCCAGAAATGTAAAAAGCAGTCACTTAAAGTTTCGTGGTCTGTAGTACGATTTGCAAGCTCTAATGAGGAAGATTTAGCCCGGAATGATTCCCAGGTAGTGCAACAAGAAGCAGTCGGTCATGTATTTTGCTAAAAAAAAAAATTAATTCTGAAATTACTGCACATAGTCATAGAGGACTTCGATGAGACGCAGGTCGGTTAAGGTTGTACTAGTTCTTTTTAACAGTATATTGCTGATTTTAATTTATGCTGTGTTTAAGGCATCACATTTATTTAAAAAAAACTCATACGTCCCGCCATAGACGTATCCATGGAATTAGGGGGCCCCGATCTCAATTTCTGAAGGATAAGCCTTCATAATAGTCTTGTGAAGGGCGTGACATCAATTTTTGTAGGACAAACCCTCGTGAGATCCCTGAAAACGAAAGGTCGGCCCATTTTTTATCGTGTGCAGAATGAGGGAGCCCTGGGCCCTCTCAGACCCCCCTATATCCCATGCAGCGTACCGTCATGGCTTGATAGGCGGATCCAGGGGTTCAGGGTCAAAGGGTTCTGGATTTTTCCCTTGATTTTAGTTATGTAAAATCTAGAATTTTTGAATTGTTGACTTGGACCCCTTTTTTTAAAAAAAAAATGGATCCGCCCCTGAGTTTGGTTTCAAGACAGATTGTGCTGGTGAGAGTACAGATAAATAATATGGAAAGAAATTTTATCATTCCTGAATCAGTAGTAGGTATCAGAAATGGCTAAGGATTTCAGGAACTGAAAACGACATGTCAATGCCATTTTTATCGTGTGCGAAAGTGAAGCCTAAATCCACTTATGCAGTGTAAAGTTCGGTTTCAAAATAGATTGTGCCGGTAAATGTACAAGTAAATAATATGGAATGGACTTTCCAGCAACAGAAACAAGAGTTCATATAGTAGCCAGAAAATAAATGAGTAATTTTTGTTCAAAACTTTATTTTTTAAAACGATAAACATACAAAATGCCACCAATGCTGCTTTAAATAGCAGTATTCAGGTTTAAATAGTAAATGACTAGAATGGAAGATTTAGCCAGTTCATATGACATGTTTGCATGCAATAAGATATTGTTGTGAAAACAGCAACATCACTTAGCACAAAATGAACATCATAAATGAATACAAAAAATGCAAATGTTACAAATTTCTACCACAAGGAATAACTGAATTTCAACACATATGAAAATAATCATAAGAGATCAAGTAACAAAATAAAATCTAGTGCAAAATATATCAGCACTACTTCCATACAACTCTAACTTTTGCACGGTGTCATAGATGACATCTGATGCACTTCAAAAATAAAAAATAAATCAAATATATTCATGCCAGCCCTCGAAACAGGCGAAAATGCCTGCTCGAAAATACGAGTGACCGCATACTATTCTGCACTCATATTCCCAGATTTGGACTCGCAAAAAGTGACGACCTAAAAAAATGCTGAACATTCGCTCCGTGCCTGTTAGATTGTACGGGTGAGGTCAATTTCCCATTCATATTTAAAGGCGAAGGCAACCTTTTTTCATGTCTTTTTTAGCAAAAATAAGGTTCGTTGGTTATCCCAGACATATTTTCCCCTTCATGACAGCTTTTCGTAATTTAATTAATTATTCGTTCTCTACTCCGGAAGTGGCGTTTTAAGAGGCAAGAACATCCCGCCTATTTCTTTTCGTATAGTCTGACTGTGAAAGCTGCCGAGTCAGTCATTGCTCTGTTTCGCGGTTTTGATAAGTTCAGTCATCGTGGGCTGTCCCAACAACTGTCCCACTTGCCCGAGACACACTCCCACTGATAGTGACCTGAGCACACAAACTGCTTACACCCCGCTGTGTGACACCCTCGCCACACACCTGGCCCCTTCTAAATAGCTCCAATACTTTAGACAAGTCCGCAATAAACTTATCTGTTCATTGAACGATGAGCTGTTCTCTTCACTGGGTGTACTCGAACGGGGCCTGTATTCACTCCCACTACTCAACACCGCAGCTGGGCTGCTTAAAGGCTTTGGGCCATAATGAGTACATCCCGGTAGGCAGCAACAGTGTGGCATGTTGACTGACTGGTAAACACGAGCAAACGACGACTGAACTTATGACAACTGAGGTAGATCTATGACTGACTCGTCAACGCTCATATAGTCAGAATACGGAAAAAAAATTGGCGCGAAATCCTTGCCACCTAAAACGTCACTTCCGGAGTAGAGAACGGATAATTAAATTACAAAAAGCTGTAATTAAGAGGAAAATATGTCTGGGATAATCAACGAACCTTATTTTTGCTAAAAATGACATGAAAATAGGTCGCCTTTGCCTTTAACTTTATAAATCGTATTTTCGAGCATGTACATGCTTAATTATGTCGAGCCCTGCATGCAATGAATATCTAGTGTTGGGATAATACCGACTTTACCCTAACTAAGATTGGAATCATCTACCAATGGTCACTACAATACTGTGAAAAGTGCTCTTTTTGACCGCCTCTTGATTTTGCGAGGGAGCAATAGCTTGGTGTACAGAGGGGCTAAGTCTGGTGTTAAAGGCACTCTGGGTCCCAACTGCAGTCTCTCTGGCAAATTATGTAAGCAAAAGGTCTAGCCAACCTAAAAATAAAAGCAACGTATCAGCAGCAGAATCTCCAGATTTATAGAATAAATCAACCACATCGGCTTTTTGTTAGTCTGAATGGAAATTAATTTGTTTTGCAGCATAATGCCATAATGCTGACCTAAAGACACTCTACTTATTTTAAGCCTGAGGACTGAGGCCACACAGCTGTGCTTGTGACGTGTTGCAAGTTTAATAGTCCATACGTGCAGAAATGAATTCGTTGAGTGGGAAACTGTAACAGACGTACTAAGGCTATATTAAAACACATTTCACAGACCACTGCAACTGTAAAATAGTTAATAATAAATCGACAGTAAAATCATTAAGTAATTGTGTGCAGCAACAACTCGGTTGGTCAGTCACTGAATCAGCTGCGCTGTGCCGCTACACCAGCTATGCCTGGCATGTTTATACTCACTGTTTTCGATTTTCCTCAAACTATGACACGTTCAACTTGCCGAAATTCCTCGCCCACAGTCTCTACGTGCTTCAGTAGTTTAGATTCTGTGATATCAATATCAGATTCCACCAAACTTTGAAGTTAATTACAATTCTTGTCGATCACCTCCTTCGTGAGTGTAAACGCAAAACAAGGGAACTGACCTCTGACCTAGACTGTGATTGGCAAACACTCACACGACGATCGCCACCTTGCGGATGGCCTAGTTCACGAATTTCTGGTGATGTACACCGCATGGGCAGGGCGGACCTTCACAATGTTTGCTACATGTTTCCAGTGTTAACTTTGTGTCTACGGCTGTTCTACGCTTACGAGGTGATTTCATGATTGTGGTAGTTGAAGCCATTCTTTGTCATAGTAATGCAGACGAAGGACAAATACATTTTTGTCAACAACCTAAAATTTGTTTCAGTTCATAATTATGCACATTTCATGTCCTGTTACACCATAGACTGATGGAGCTATCTTCGTGGGATGTCTCCAAAGTCCTTGTACTATATTAAGGGACAAAGATCTTCATCAGTGATTACCTGCTTGTGCTCCTAACGTACTGCTAGCCTTTCTCGAAGTCTGATAACATTACCTGTCGAATGGTTGTTTCATGTAGGCCTTTTATACATTAACTGTTGAAGTAGCAATCCTGTCACTACTGCGTCTTTGGGATGGACCATGGGATCCAATAGATCGATGCTGCTATCTGCTTTTGACAGATTCGTGCAATATCCTAGGCATGGGCATCAAGACGTGCTTTACTTTCCGGCTTCCGTGTGATAGGTTTTAGTACAAGATCTAGTGTTGGCCGCTCTCCACCTCTCCAAGATCTATCTGTTTCAATCTTGTGCCAAAGCTTAAGAATCTCGTCTTTGAGGGCAATTCCCTACTATTCCCTCACTACTGTTTTCGTACCTCATGAATGTGGTCCCTTTAAACTGATCGCTCCGAGCTCCATTCCAGCATTCACCGGCCAAGTCATTAAACTAATCTGCTTTTCTTCTATGTTCTGTGGGAACGCAGGGCAATAGGCAATATTTTTTTGGAATGTGAGGTCTCAAACTGCAGAACACACACTACACCAAATATTTTCTTACTTCATCATCAAAAAGGAGATTCTTCAAAGTTACCATGCTACAACCTGCAACTTGAACAGATCTCATTAAATTCATTGACCATTGAAACATGGGTGCAAATATTTATAACTAACCTCTGGTGTCTTATGCAGCAGTTATAAGCACAAGTAGAATTTTGAATGACAGCTGGAATTTGTGTAAGTTATCAATAAGGGAAAACGTCAACATTATCTGGCTGTAGTGCTTGGTAAGGAAATTATAAGCAGAAATAGAATTTTGCATAATGGCGACCTTAATTTGCATATTTTAAAAAATGCTCAAGGGCTGCGAACGGTCACCCTCCTAAATCATGATTAACTATGCCTAGGCTACGTGAAACAGCAAAGAAAAAACTTTATCCGACAAATCCAGGTTAAGTCAAAAAACAGCATTTGGCTCCCGGACTAGTATAAGGGACAGCTCGGAGCATAAACTGACACGTGAAATGCCAACTTGTAGAGCCTGGTAATACATGTAAATCCTTTTGGAGTCCTGAAATTTCCTCCAATTTTACCACGGAGGTATTTACAATGGAAGCAGTTGCATAACGGTAAGTGGTCTAAATCATTATTTTATAAGTCGGATTTGTAGCCAGTTGAGTTGTGTTCTATTTCTCTAGCAATGTGTGCATTGAAGTGGATAGAGACGTTGAACAGTACAGAGGTTGAAGAGATTGAATCGTTTACAAGAGACTGGGCATTTCTGCATGGTAAGTCATTTCAGTACTAAGAGAGCGCAAAGTACGCTTATTGCACTGTAGAGCCTATTACATAAACTATCTAACTACGTAGAGAGCCCGTGTAGAACCTAATGCATAATCTATATAACTACGTAGAGAACAAGTGTAGAGCCTAATGCATAACCTACATGTATCTAACTACGTAAGAGCACCGTAGAGCCTAATGTATAATCTATCTAACTACGTAGAGAGCACGGGCCCGTTCCAACAAAACTGACTTAGCTAAAACAAATCTTAAATTTTTGTAAATTTTAAAATAAAAGTTAAATTTGTCTCAAAACCAATTCAAGAAAGAGATCTTAAGTTTGTTTTAAGTGTTTGACATGAGTTTTGTCTTAATTTTGACTTACTTGCCTAATGTGGAAGTTTCAAAGTTTGGAAGTTAAGACAAATCTTAAACTTAAGTCAAAAATGAACTTAAGTCAGTTTCTTGGAACAGGCCCCACGTCTAGAGCCTAATGCATAAACCTTATAACTACGTAGAGAGCACCGTAGAGCCTAATGCATAATCTATCTAACTACGTAGAGAGCACTGTGGAGCCTAATTCGTAATCTATCTAACTACGTAGAGAGCACCGTAGAGCCTAATGCATAATCTATCTTACCACGTAGAGAGCACGTCTAGAGCCTAATGTATAAACTATATAACTACGTAGAGAGCACCGTGGAGCCGTATGCATAATCTATCTAACTACGTAGAGAGCACTGTGGAGCCTATTGCGTAATCTATCTAACTACGTAGAGAGCACTGTAGAGCCTAATGCATAAAGTATATAACTACAAGAATAAGGTAAAAACAAGGCATCTGTAAAGAATTAGGTTTCTGAAGTTATAGTGAGATCGCAAAGTCAATACGCAACCACGAAGTGATTGTTCTGTTGCAGCAGTTATTGCATTTTTGTTTTGTGCTTGCGATATCGTGCAACTTTTAATGTAGTTAAACAGAAACCTTGGAATTTGTGCGTTTTAGTTTTTCTAAAGCGGTTAAAGGATATTTATTGTTGTAAACTAACTTTGGAACAGGATTTGTGACACAGCGTTGGCTGTTTTTTATTTACACCGTGTTTGGAATGTTTGACCACCATCAATTCTTCCGCTTTCAGCCGGAAATAATTGATAATCACTACGGTGGCCCACCACCAATGACGGTATAGGAGGCCTGTCCTCATAACTATCTGTATACAGTTTCAAATCATTCGTCAACCGTCAATTCCTCGATCTGCTATTGTCGCAATGTAGTAGCAATTTTCCGCAACTGACCACATTTGCCAGATCAGCATTGCCAATTGCGTTACTGAAACCTGGAATTTCAATTTCATGGCAACAGTCACTCACTGTCAGTCTGTATATGTTCTGCATACCACCACTGATCAGGTGGAGCAGCTATTGGTTGTTGGTTGGCAACCAACTAACTCAGTTTCTGTCTTTTATATCACTATCTACATGTAATTCCTCACCAGCTGGGCCCGGTTGCATAAAACTTTCTATCCGGCGTATAAGCTCTTATCCGCCGGATAGTTATACAGACTTTTATGCAACCGGGCCCAGGTGAAGTAGCTATTGGATGTTAGATGGCAACCAACTACATGTAACTCTCAGTCTGCACTCATTTTGTTTTTATCATCAGGTGGGGCAGCAATTGGTTGTTAATTGGCAATCAACCAACTCACTCTCAGTCTGCACTTGATTTTACCACCGGGTGATGCAGCTACTACAGGTAGTTGTTAGTTAGCAACCAATTAACTCAAAGTCAAAGAGTGTCTCTGATCATAGTCTAATTCCTCACCAGGTGGAGTAGCTATTGATTGTTAGTTGGCATACAACGAACTATCTCACTGTCTGTTTCTGATCGCGGTCTAATTCCTCACCAGGTGGAGTAGCTTTTGGATTTCAGTTGGCAACCAACAGCTCACTCTGATTCTGCACTCATCTTGTTTCCACCACCAAGTGGGGCAGGTATTGGTTGTTACTTGGGAACCAACCAACTCACTCTGAGACTGCACTCACCTTGATTCCACCATCAAATGGGGCAGCTACATGTATTGGTTGTTAGTTAGCAACCAACTGAGTCCTTATCTTCTGTCTCTTGGATCACTTTCTAATTTGTCACCAGATGGAGCAGCCATTGGTTGTTAGTTGGTAAACAACTAACTCGCTCTCACTCTGCCCTCATTTTGTTTCCACCACCAGATGGGACAGCTAATGGTTGTTAGTTGGTTGACCAAATAAGACCGTATCTTCTGTCTCTTGGATGACTGTCTAAGTTGTCACCAGATGGAACAGC
Organism: Phoronis australis; assembly: GCA_002633005.1. Classification (NCBI taxonomy): domain Eukaryota; kingdom Metazoa; phylum Phoronida; family Phoronidae; genus Phoronis; species Phoronis australis. The sequence continues at coordinate 656,977 of NMRA01000163.1, forward strand.
TATTGGTTGTTGGTTGGCAACCAACTAACTAGCTCTCACTCTGCCCTCATTTTGTTTCCACCACCAGGTGGGGCAGCTAATGGTTGGTAGTCGGCAACCAACTATGTCCCTTTTTGATTCTTAGATCATTATCTACATGTAATTTGTCACCAATTGGAACATCTATTGGTTGTTAGTTAGCAACCAACCAATCGTGTCTCAGTCTGCACTCATCTCGTTTCCACCCCCAGGTGGAACAGCTGTTGGTTATTAGTTGGCAGCCAGTTAACTTACTCTATATCTCTTGGATCACTTTTATTTTGTCACCAGATGGAGCATCTACTGGTTGTTAGTTGGCAAACAGTTTGTTCGTTATTTATGAAAGTTACAAGGTTGCGAGTACTTTATCGTAACGCCGCTTTTGTGCTTGGCCGAAACACAAAAAGTGGCTCCTGACGTCATCGCAATGACATTACACACTATCGTACGGCGCACAAACCGATGCCCTTCCTGTTCAACTTTCACGTCTTTAGGAAATTTGAACACAGATACGTTCTCGGTCAAGTTGCTGTTATTACAGCCTACACAAACGCACCTTTTAATGTCTGATATTGGCGGTTTCCGCGGACTTTAATCACAACTCTTCAGTATCGCACTGGTAAAAACAACAATGGTGGGGACGGTCTTCCACCCATTAAACGTACATCCCCGATGAATTAAAAATATTTTTAAAAAGTTTTGGCTTATTTCTTAGCAGCAGGTATACGAAAAGCTATTGAATGTCTCAAGATGTATTAATAAAATTCTTTTTGAGACTCAGGGTAATAGTGGTAACTCTTTAAAGTCTTTTGTTACATTCTGCTTCATAACAGAAGGAACACCAAAGAATCAGAGATTATATTCGGGNTCTCTCCGTCTCCCACTGCCTCTGGCAAATAAGCTCTGAAATTGTGGTTACATTGCAATACAGGTATCACCTTACGTACACCTGAGGCTCCTGGAAGTTCATATCGAGCAAGGCATGCTCCTTTGACAATATTCCCTTCTCCTGTCAAAAGACAATTGTACGAAGAAGCAGTGGCATTGCAGAGTGACTTCAACCTCCTCATGTTTCGAGTTGCCTGTGATCATGACTTTTTAAAACACTGTCTCGAAAGGTAAGTATTTGCATATTCCAGAAGTTAGGGTTACATGCACTTAGGAACCTAGAAAAAGTCGGAATTTGGCTTATTTTGTAACATCTTATCCCAGAAATGGCTCATCAGATTCAAAGGAAACTTTTAGATGCTGTTTTTAAGCACAGTTCTCCAAAGTGTTGTTAGGTATTGTGTTTAAATCGATTAACTTTCCTGAGAGGGGCTATCAAGTTCCATAAAACGAATTGATGATTTAGAAAACTAATAGTGATTTTGAGAATTCATCTTGATCACTTAGTCATGATGGAGTTGGTTTGCTTTAAAATTGTCTTTCCTTCTCAAATATTCAAGTAATACTTGGAGTTTGGCTAATGTGTTTCCGTAACTTTATAGTTAAATTGGTCTGACTCAACAAGTAGACATAAGAAGTTGCCATTTACACATCGATGTGTGACCGTAAAACGCGAAAATAATTCACGATTCATATACACATTGAACACCGCATACTGAAAGCATTGTGCAAAATTTACTTGTGCTTGAAATACTAAATATATTGATAAAAACTAATTATGTGTGTGCAAGAATCTGTTTCTGCATGGAGTTAAAATGTAATGATTTTTATTTGCCGCGGTGATATAAATCTACCATTTGTTTACTATAAACGTCATTCGTTTGCAGTGTCATTAAAGTTGACAAGTTTATGAAAGGACTTTGGGATATTTACCAACACGTACACGAAGAAGGAGCAGCTCAGGTAGATCCATAATGGCTTAGTGCACTTGTTTTCGCCGGTTCCGTCGGGTCAACCGGCTAATAAGGCGGAAGTCGTTATCGAGAACCAATAGCATGTCTTAGCTGCTTGACCCGGTGGAACTGGCAAAAGCAATCAAGTGCAGCCATATCAGAATACATGTATGCTAATTATTAATCTAGCTACATGTACATTGTAGGCATAAATGACTTTTCTCTCTTTTGGTGTCTTGGATTTTGAAATTCAAGCCAAAGCAACAGGGCTGAGTTGCATAAAGCTTCAAAAGTTATCCGCTGGATAAGTTAGATTGTTGCATGACGTCAGGTGCATTGTTCAACAATAACAACGTGACGCGTGATAATGCGACGTCATTGTTGCTATACGGCGTATAACTTTTATGCAACTGGGCCCAGATGTTTAATGGCCAACTACGCTATGTTTAGAGTATTCATTCTGTGCCAGCTTTCAAATTTCTTTGTGAGTAAATTAGCGCTTTTATAACGCATGTTAGAAATCTAATAGTGGAATAATCACTGCTGTTCCAGCCCCACACACTAGGTGTGTTCAGAAGTGATTACATGATGCACACTCCAAATGACCATGAGACGTGTTTAAAGCAGGTTGAATTCAACACAATCGCTGCGGGCATGGCTGCCTTTGGTGAAGAAATTTCCTCCTACCATAGGTCTGTGATTTTGGGTCTGAGCTACATGCATAAGCGCTCATTTATCCGGAACACTTCGTCTGTTCTTGTGCATGTAAGGCCTTTTGGACTCACCTCAGAATTGTTTCATATCTGCGCATGCGCGAACTTCAACAATTACGGCAACCACGGTCTCTGACGGCAAGTCATCGGCGACTCTAAAAATGGGAATCCGCTGTCATAAGTCTTCGAGTTAACGGTACAACAGGACTCCGACACTCGCGAGGAAAGCTATGGTGATCACCTGCTTCGCCTTTACTGCACTGCAATACTCTCAAGAATTGCATGGTGTTTTCGCGAGTTCCTCGCGTTTACAGTACGTTGCTCGGGAATCATACCAAGGGTCAAAAACTGCATATCGTACGCACCTTTTGAGACCCACTCGACTGAAGGCACGGTTTTCAACCGTCTCATTATCACATCGTTCTGCATTGTTCTCTTCCAAAGCGCTAGATGAAGCGACAGCTATCTTCTTAGGACGGAAAACAACATTTTGTTTAAGAGGCGTGGCTTCGTGATATTTGCATATTAGAATATTTTCTGGGCAAGGAAAAAGCACTGTCACTAGTCAACAAGGCTGACTGACATGATAGCAGGCAATAGCCAGTCGGAGTTAAACTGTCTTTAGCTTGCGTAGAGTGGAAGATCATGTAAATCGTTTTGCTGATTTGATTGAAATTTGCAAATCCGCAGGTATGAAACACGGCTGAGGAAAAGTTTGATGTTCTGGAGGTACTTGAGGTGTTCTGGATTGATTTAGTGAAATGCTGATATAGTTTTAAAGTGTCACGAGAAGCCATTCTTTTCTTAAGATATCTCATTCAATTGAAATGGCTTCTAACTAATCTTTGAAGCTGTCATAGTTCAAATCACTTAAACAAGAATTGTATAATTTCATGAATGCTCTGAAATAACCGTATCTCTTTGCTTTGCCTTGTTTTTTTGAGTGCTCGTTTTAGTTGCTGCATGAAGCGAATTGAAATAGATCACTGGAATAATAGAAATTTAATTGACTTCTTCTCTAATGAGTGACGAAATTGACTTGAAGTGCTTTTCGTCCAGAAGCGCACCTTCATAATTTGCATGCATTATTTTTTTCGTAGATTTTTGCTTTCAAAGTACCTCGATGTCTTCGACGATGAGTGTTTAGACAAACGGGTATGTCAGTTTTTGAAGTTCTACCTTTTGTTTGTAACTAAATGGGAAGAATACGGTGCTAATTAGGGGTTACAAAATGTGCTAAAACTCTTGATTTAAGAAAGAAACAAAACAATTATTGAATCTGTCACGGAGTAGCGAAAGTGCATTCTCATTAGAGAATGTTTCTCACAATTGTTTTCTCGTGAGCGGTATTTGTTTTCATCTAAACTGTAATTCAGTTCTTTTCAACACATTTCCTTTCTCTCGTATCGGAAATATCGAATTTTCGAACATAATTGAACAGTACGGTATACACCATGTAGCTGTCCAATCACTTCAGAGGCGGCAATTTTCACTATAGTACTTACTGGGATTTTCCGTAGATAAGCCCATGGGCGTGTATTCGGAAAATGAAAATTTCCAGACGTTTTAGTTATACCAAATAAACGCCCCGTGGTTTATTCGAAAAAGAGAGACGTGTAAACGCAAAGTCATAGTTTTTCTGACTGTCATATTTTTAGTTAAAACTGTGTTTTTAGATTTTATGTTAATAAATGCATAGTTCGCCAAAACCTTGTTTGTTTTTATGAATGATAAATGCTCCACAAAAATAAATTGTGGCAAAAAGTTTACGCTGAGTGGGCTTTTAAGTGGAAATTTTCTGAGTAAACGCCCCACTGGACACTTGACACCAGAAGTTGTAACACCAAATAAACTCCCATGGGCATTCATTCGGTATAATTTTCTGAATAAACGCCTATAGAATGCAATCAGTCATAGGCGTAGGAAGCGAGGGACCCCCCCCGCTTTCACATTTTGCAGACTGTCAATTTTATGTTGAGCTTGAGCTGATGTTGAAATTTTTTAATGCATTTAGTCCAATGAAGCAACAGGGGGTGTGAAATAATGTCTGCAAAGACGGCCTTACAACCATCAATTCAACCACCTTTGTAGTACTGTCCCCTATCAGCATCTAAGCACTGCTCGGTGTGCCTTTCCAAACTCAGTGAAAAACACGCGCAGCTCTACTGAATACTCCGTCGATCGCGAAAAAAAACGCTGATTTATGTTGAGCAGTCTTTTGGCAGCATGTTCCCAACAAATTTGTGCAGGTCTGTAAAAAGTTTCGGAACCCTTACTCAAGTAAAAAATATACTAGCAAAAGTTTGGCTCTTGTTTTGGGAGAATCGCCCTCTATCTACTTGTAGTAACGTCTGTGTTCGATAGGCGTTTGTTGCATGCCACATCTGAGTTTTGTTCAGGCATTAAATCAAACCGTCCGTGAAACTGGGTTAGTTCAACACCTCTGACGCATCTGCATGCACTGAGTTAATGTATACCGCCAGTTAAAACTGAGTTTTTGTGTCTGCACTGAAAGTATTTTCCTTTGAGTTATCAAGCCTTACAGCTACATGTGTAGTGTATTTTGTCACTGAGAGTGGATACTAATCGTGCCCATCGAATAGAGGTCCGAGCTCTTAAAGCGTTTGGTGAAATTGAGATTTTTAAACTGGTGGTGTTTTTTCAGATTCCACCAAATGTTCCAATTGAGGGCATAGCGAAGTCTCTCGTGGAAGCGTGGCATTTGTTCGGAGATGAAAGGTACATGTGTTCTTTCTATGTGATTTGCATTTGGATGTACGTTGATTGACTTACTGGTTTATTTCAGAGTTGTTCCCTAAAGCGGCTATAAATAGATCTTCTTGGTGCTTGAAATGGAATGATTTCCATACATGTCTACGCGTCTGCTGGCAGTGCCGCTTTGGATGATTTTTATCCCGCAATCCTTAAGAATGGTCAGTGTATATATGCATTCTTCAATTCCCGTGCGTTTACGTGATGACTCCCATCGCATTCGTTTCTGTAATGTATTTCATTCATCACACTGTATAAGAAAAAAGGTGATCGCAGTAACTGAAATAATTACCATAGGATATCCTTCCTCGTTATTGTGGGAAAAGATTTTGCCAGTGTGGTACTAACCAGGCTACAGTCGTTGGCAGAATGTGTGTAGCCTGAGGCCCAGTGCGGATTCAGACTGGGACGATCAACAAACGGCATATATTCTGTGACTGAGACATGACAACTACAAGAAAAATGACGCGAGCAGAAGCAACCCTTTTGCATTGCTTTCATAGATTTTACGAAAGCTTTCGACCTTGTCTGTATGAAAGGTCTCTTAGTTCCTTACCGCACAGGGTTGGATGTCCTCTCACGCTTTTGGGGATGATCCTGTTTTTTCATGGTGACGTCATGCAGAGTCTTGTCCAGTTCAAGGGTTCATTCCGGATCCATTTTCCATCAAAAGTGGTATGAAGTAGGTATGCGTTCTTGCTCCTACACTCTTCGGCACATTCTTTTCGTTACTCTTATCATATGCTTGTGGCCGGTCAAATGATGGCGTCTACCCCCATACTCGAAGTGACGGAAGCTTTTTCAACCTTGTCCACCTACTCATCAGGGAGATGGTCTCGGTTGATGATGTTGCCATTACGGCTTATGGCGAGCAAGCACTCCAACGTCTCTTTGGCTGCCGGCTTTGCTCAACCATGCGAGACGTTTGGCCTAACCAACAGCCACAAGAGCACCAACGTCACGATTAAGGATGTTGCCAGTGTTCCCACAATCATCATTGGTGACTATACCTTCATAGTGCTAGACAAGTTCATTTATCTTGGTTCTACTTTCTCCAGCAATCTTTCATTGGACGCTGAACTCAGCACTAGGATCGGCAAAGCGACCACAGCAATGTCTTGTCTAACAAAAAAGGTTTGGGAAAATCGCATATGCTTACAATCAACACTAAGATGAAGGTCTGCAAGGCTTGTGTCCTCAACACCATACAGCAGCGATTCATGGCCCCTATACACCCGCCAAGAGCGCAGACTCTTTTCATTTGCGCTGACTGAGAAGGATATTCGGCATCAAATGGCAGTGTTTTGACTCCAACAATAAAGTTCAACTCAGACGGGACTGCCTAGTATGTACGCAAATGCTTACCTAGGGGTGAGTTCGTTCGCTTGACCTCGTCAGGTGCATGGGCGATGGGAGAATGCCAAAAGACATACATGTACATGTACTTGTTTGCCACTGGAACCGGATCTACGGGAAGGTTCATGCTTCGTAAGACACGTGCGAGCGTGATCTTAATACGGGAAACATCAACGTCGCAGAATGGGAAGCTGTGACCTCTGATCGCAGAAGGTGGAGGTCTACTGTCAAGTCGTGTATTAAAACCAGTGAGCAAATAAAAGAAGAAAAACAAACACTACTTAAAGTGCACAGGCGTCAGGGGGCAGGGTGAATAAGTTTTGATATATCCTGAAGTGAATTGCAGTGTGTGTTTTTGAGATACAATCCTGTTCATACTCCATTATGAACGGGAAATTTGGAACGTGATCTATTACGTCACGCGAACATGCAGTGTCAGCCACTGATTACTCTTTTATTTTTCAGTGCAGTGATTTTATTTCTTGTTGAAGTAGAAAGTCTGAATATTTTTGATCAACGCCAACTTGAAGTCCATGTTTATCGTCTAAATCCTCGCATCAAAATCATACGGCGACATTTTCGACAAGTATACGACAACGCAACCCTGAAGAGCAATAAAGACTTAGTTGTGTAAGTACATATTGGTGAGTGAAACCCGCTTGTTTTGTCATCCAAGTTTCCCCAAAAGCCCACTGTATGACTTTGTATCGACTTCTTATACCAGGTTTGGAAATATGTAGAGTTGTCAAACAGTTTACTTTTACGACTGTCTAAGACACCATAAACGGCTTTTAGGTTGAAAAGTTTTGTCAAAACGCCATGTCTATCCACTCCAATTAGTCGTATAGGCAATTATTTGCGTGCAAAGAGTGCTCCACGGCCCTGCTTCAGATATGTAATGGTCCGTTTTTGAAAACCGTACATGGGCCTCTCGAAAGTTGTCTGGCTAGGCAATTTTTATAAACCTTAAGGCAAAATTTGCATATGTATTTCATCCAAGCTACTTTATCAGCTTGTGATAAATGGCCCACGTGATTACTTAGGCTACGTTCCACAGAGAGAAAATCGCACTCTTCTTTTGTAAGACATTGCAATATGTCTTGAAGTCTTGTGTTTTTGCGAATTCCTCGCATCCTTGCTCTGAATGAAATCATTTCATGGGTAGTGCGCCACTAATTGAAGTTCGAATTGCCGAACAACTACGTCCTATACTATTAAGTGTTATCGAATTCGAGTGGGACATGGAACACACACTTTAACAGAAAGTTTAGACAGACGTTTTGGATATATGTCGCTCAAAACTTTCATGTACAAAAAGAGTCAATTTTCTCCTGTAGTTTGTGTCACATTCACGTGCTTGGTTTAATTTTGTTAAATTTGAGTCACTTACTAGACTGTCAAAAGTAAAAGTGAAGACTAAAATTCACCTAAAAGTTCCAGAGTCTTCATTTGTGACGGACAAATTTGAGATCTGAGGCCTTTCCAAGAAAACTGATTTAGCTAAGACAAATCTTAAATTTCAGTCAATATTAAAACAAAACTTAAATTTGTCCCAAATCCGTTTCAAGAAAGAGATCTTAAGTTTAGTCTAAATTTTGACTTACTTACCGGATGTGGACGTTTCAAAGTTTGTAAGTACAGACAAATTTTAGACCTAAGTCAATAATGAACTTAAGTCAGTTTCTTGAAACGGGCCCCACGTGACGATATTAAAACAATACTCAGGCACTCTTTTTAGCGCAATAAAATGTCGACACAAAAGCTTTAAGTTTCGAGGGTAACTACGGTAAGTCAGTGGAACTCATTGTAGTTGCATGAATGTGTGTGTGTGCGTGCGTGCGTGCGTGCGTGCGTGTGTGCCTCGAAATTTTCAGCCCGACAATCATTTGCGTGGTTCGATTATAATCAGCAGTTTTCTAAAAGACGTTGCATCGCCTCACTTTAACCCGGCGCAAATGTAGATGTCTGATATAAATTCCAAACAGTTCGTCTGCACGAAACGTTCGATTTTTCTTGATTTCGAAAGTGATTCTTTAAACATGAACTTAACAACGTGCTCTGAATCCATTGTGGCGAACGGGATAACATGGCCTCCAACACGGTGCACTGGTTTGTTTTTTATTGAACTCACTTAATACTGCCTCTGACTAAGATTCAACCACCTGCTCATTTCATTTGTTTGTACAGGCACAATATTTTACTAGAATAATACCCAGAACGTGTAGGCAATGTCTAATGCTGCTGTATGCCAAACTTTGCATCTGACTATTCAAATTCTAGATGCCTTGGAAATGACTTTCTCCACGTCTTCGATTTTACGTTGGAGAAGTTCATTTGAGGATTATGTTTCAGAGTGGTTTGATGATTTTCAGAGAAGGCAAGAATGTTGCTGTTACCTACTTCAGATCCGGATATTCGCCTAAGTGTTTACCAACGGAAAAGGTGAGCTGTGCTTCCTGTGCACAGTATTTCAAGACTTGTTTGCTCTGATGCATAACAAACATTGTGTGATCTTTCACGCCTACATGTATCACTTGCAGTGCAAACTAGCATGCTGGACCCGGTTCTTGATTGATGTTGTCACACGGCATTATCTAGTTGCATTTTTGTTTTAATTGGACCTCATGGCTCGGAACTGCTTCAGTGTCGATGCTTAATTAGAGGAACCCAAGTCCATTTCCAGAATACGCCTTGACGCTAGATGGCGACAACGTAATTGGTTATGCGCCCTGTATATTTCCAGTGTTGTTCTTAAATTCTTTGAAACCATCATGCCATCAAAATTCCACTGTTGTATGTTGCGACATTTGAACAATTCACACAAATATGCCAATGTCTCAGTAAGTTCAGGAATTGAAGAAAAAGCGTTTCGTTCCTGCATGTATCAACCGTGATGATCGATCGACCCGTCTTGTCACACCAGAATTAGAAATTCGGCCAAACGACGCATTGACGTCGCCAAACTATTGCAGTTATCTGTCGGATGTTTGGCATGCCTGGTACTGCATGTAGATCTAGGTCTACTTGTTAATGGAAGATGTTACACCACATGATACATGATGTAGGCCTACAGTACAACCAAGATTAGTGTAGAATGTTCAGAGCGTACCTTCTTACGATATGCAGGACTTTCTTGTCAAGAATAAAGTGAATATGTTAGCCCCTGAGCAAACTTTCAGTGTGGGGCGGGGGGCAATTAAAAGCCACCTTAAACTATGTTCTGGCTTTTGAATCTAATCAGAAGAGGCAGCGTGGCCTAGTGTACTGATAGGTGTCCAGTTTCTTTACTCGATGTCGTGGGTTCGAGTCCCATTGGGTCACACTGCTAAACCCTTGAGTCAGGTTTCTGGATCCTCAGCTCGGTTTTAACTATTTTTTTATAATTAATAAAGCATAAATGTGGTTCCAGGTCATGCGCGCACCCAGCCTTTAATATGGGGGCTCGAATTAACGATGATGTGGACCGTTTACCGACAAAAAACCGAAGGACTAAAAAACGGGGTACCACGTCATTTACATGAAAATAGTCTCGCAAAACGAGACTTTCGGGAGATTGTAATGGTAACTGGTTCTCGGATGGTTTCCGGCACACCGGAATACCTGGGGTTGTTTGTAAACTCGTACTTCATTTGTACATGTATATTCACAGTTTAATTAGACATAACATCTTTAAGTGATCAAAGGCACATTGGAAGTACACGTATGGATTGATTCCTTCTTGATCGGTGTACACGATTCGTTGCATCAATACAAGTTAAACCATGAGTTTGTCTGTGACAGGAATGGGCAGCGAGACTGCTGATTGAAAGGTCCAGCTGCATCAAGTGTCCGTCCATCAATGTGCACTTGGCCGGAGCTAAGAAAGTGCAGCAGGAACTGTGTAAAAGCGGTGTTGTTGAGCGCTACCTGAAGGACGCTGATGCAGCAGCTAGGATCAGAGCCACGTTCATGGGACAGTTTTCACTCGAAATGGCGAGTAAAGTTTATAATTTTAAGGTCATGCATTGGATCATAGAAAAAATTCAAATTTGGCTATCTTCGGGACATAATCTCAGAAATGGCAAACGGCTATTCATGTGAAACTTTCAAATGTTGTGCTTTATGCACTGTTCTTCAAAAACTTTATTGGTAATTGTTTGAAAATAACCCACTTTAGCAATGCAAGAAGAGTTATCAAATTGGATTCGGGTGATTTATGACAAAAGAATAAAAGTTGCTTAAAATGGAAGCGAAATGATCATTTAGAAAAAATGAAACGGTGTTTTGGGATTTTATCCTGGACCTTTATATGATAACATGGGTCATACAATTGATGCCATTTTTTGCTATGAGTGTACAGAGGAGGCAGTGTGGCCTGGTTGATAAGTGCCCGCTTTCTTTACTCGAGGTCGTGGGTTCGAGTCCCACTAGGTCACACTGCTAAACCCTTGAGCCAGGTTTCTAGCTCCTCAGCTCGTTTTTAACCATATATTAATAAAGCATAAAAATATTTCCAGGTGATCAGTGCAATGGGCCCACATGCGAGGCCTGCGCACGTCTGGTACAACGTGTATCAGACCGCCTGCAATTATTTTTATATGAATGTACATTTCTTATTTACTAATATGTTATCCAAAAGACCAATAGATCGGGTGGGAAGTCAAACATTAAATTTACAATCTTCTGTTTTACTTTCGTTTACATTTGGTTGGCTGCACGGACATCTGAGTGTCTATCAAGTCCTAACAGTTTTCTGCAGAAAGGCCCATTTTAGATACACTCAGATTTGTTCGGCAGATACGGCCAGGGAGTTTAGTTTGAGAAAACATATTACTGGATCCTAAAAATTCCCCACTGGAAATAGACACCAAAACGACAACTAACGATTTTTTTCAACAATTAACTCCTACACTGTACCTTTGTGAACAACCATACATCGATGTGTTGTGTATCGAATCTCTTCATCTTGCCCGGCGGTTACAGTATTGAAACCCCGAGAGTTTGTTGGTCACCTCGAAGTTTTCGACTTGGAATTGACTTTTGGTCCTAAACCGATAATTTCCACATAAACTTTCTAGGCTTCTCTGCAGAAAACTTCCGTACATAACTGTAATCTTTCTTTACCACAGTATCAACTATGGCAAAAACAGCTTAAGGCTACGTACATGTACCACTTTTTTAACGTGACAGAATTTCTATGTTACGTGTTTCAGGATTTGTCATTTTCGTAATAAAATGTGTTATTTCATGGCGAACTGCTTAGTGCTGACGTGGCAGGTATTTCTCCAGAATACTGTCGGAGACCAAACCGTTTCTATGGCATTAGCGACACCTGAAAACTATGTGCTGAAACCCCAACGTGAAGGAGGTGGATACAACCTGTACGGTAAAGGCATGGTTCCCCTGTTGACAGACATCCAACATTCAGTGGAAAGAAGTGCTTACATACTAATGGAGTTGATTAGACCTCTTGTGGTTAAGAATGTTCTTGTCAAGTCGGGACTGCCAGCAACACTCGGTGACGTAGTTGGAGAGCTTGGCGTTTTCGGCGTTTTACTAGCGTAAGTGTCGAAGCTGGACTGGGTTTCGTAAACGCAAGACGTAAGAAAAGCTTTAGTTACAGTGCATGGCGATATCTGGCGACGCCCAGGACTTAAGTGATCTTGCTCCTCCACGAGTTTCTTGCGTCGACGCAGTCCTGTTTTGTTTTCTCTAGCATAAGTGTCAGCTTAATAGTAAAAGCAGTTGGCTTTATTATTGTTTAAATCAGACAAACAAGAATGGCATTTTAAAGGGTCATGATCGGTTTTACTGTGGTACATGGGATAAGAGGGATTGTTGGTTAGGATAGACATCTCGGAGCTATTAAACTTCGACCAATTATAAAACGACGAAATCCATTGTTTTTTTGAGATATTATCACAAATCCTTATTGCTCCCAATTGTCTGCCAGCCATTCGCTGAAATCAATGCTGATGACTTTACAAGCTATTGAAAACTCATCGAGTAGTTCTTTGCTCCTCCAACAAAGTGTTGGACTGCCACCGTTGCGTTTATTAGTTCCATTCCGCGTAGGGGCTGATCACAGAAAAATCAGTTATCCACTAGTAGCCTACTGTCTCTTTAAAACCGATGGCCCTCGTGTAACCCTTTTGTAAGTTCTTGAAACTTTGTTTTCTTTTAGGTCTGAAGAAAAAATAATAGAGAACCGTTTTGTTGGACATTTTGTGCGAACAAAGTTTTCCGGTGTTACGGAAGGGGGCGTTTCTGTTGGTGCCGCATGCATTGATTCGCCTTTACTAGTCGATTGATATAGGTTGTGTTACTTAGTGATGAATAGCTTGACATTCCTGTTAGTGTGCTATTGGCTGTATGCACTGAGTGTTTGCGTATCACTGTTAATTAACTAGGCGTGCGGGCTAAAGCCTCTTTTATATTCAGCACTTTTACAACCCCACGTAAGTATAAAATCATTCGGCTGTAAATACAATCACCTAAACGGAGCTTAAGTTAACTTCACTCCGTTCGTCTAGTCGTTTTTAGTCTTTATATTGGTTATAGTGGGATTTTATTGGATAACCTACATGTACCAATTGTTATATTTAGACTTTGGTATTTTATTAAGAAACCTACCAGTTGTTATATCTAGACTATATGTATTCGTGTTTGCATATTTTTATGCGTGCCACCAAAATGCGTAGATCACGCGTAGGCCTACATTTAATTCTAACAATCGATTTTAATCTGCATTTAAATCTTAAGCGTAAACTGTAGAAATCAAGTTTATTTCAAAATGTTCTATGGCATGTTGAATATTTGTAAATATTTGCATATATTGCGGCATCACGTAACATTTAGCACTCAGAAAACTTGATTCAACCAGACGATTACACCCGGCAATTTATTACGTTCAGCCTCCCCGTGACCGGCGTTCCATGCTCATTGTCCACAAATTTCATAGAGGTGTTTTTGACTGCATGTCTGTGATAAGGTTTGTTTGAGTTGCACTTGTTTCGTTGTGCTTTGAGAATTCTCCTGTGCCAAAACTCGTGCAGTGTTTATCTTGCCTTACTAGTCGGTAACCCGGCCCTTAACAGCTGAGTATTGACTATTTATTATTTTACCTGCTGTTGAATAAATTCTAACGACTAGACTTTTTTGTTATGTGATGACAGTAATTAGCACTCCGAATTCAATTGCTTCCGTGATAGAGACATTTGGCTTATGATGCAGTGGCGCGATATGATTATGACCACCGAGGCTAGACTGCGTAGACTTCAAACTATGATCAGACGAGTTGCTGCATGACGTCACGTGCATTGTTCAAAAAGAGAGACATGATGCGTGATAGCGCGAAAACGTTATTGCTATTCAGTGAAAGTTTATGCCACCTGGCTCAGGGCCCGTGGTCATAATCTAGTTGTACTCGAAAGAGATCTTCAAATTATTTTCTATTCTACTTTTGTGTGAACTCGCAGTGGTGGATGTAAGGAGGGGGGGGGGGCAAGGGAGCCTTGCCCCCCACTAAAATTTTCCCATATTCTATTTGGCAGTTCGGGGGTGCGAATGCTTGACGGACAAGATGCTGGCTAATACTTTGCCTTGCCCCCCAACTCAAAATCCTGGATCCGCCCCTGACTCGAGTGACAATTGTTGTGTGCTTGAGTACACTGTGGTCTGGTGACTTCTAGGTTCGAGCTACATGTACATTCGAGTAAAACTCGAGATTTCGATCCCTAACTTCGGACTCCACAAAAAGGAAACTAGGACTAGACAGAATCGTGAGCGTGATTTGCGGCATTTTTCAGGCAGTGAAACTTGTGCTAATGCAAAAATTGGGGTTTTCGCTATCGATGGAGAGATGATGCCGGATTGGAGAATTGAACGCGACAGGTAAAAGAACAAAATTGTGTGCTCCATGAAACTGCCACTGCAGTGATCGGCATGTGATGTTTATCTGGCTAAAGAACGGGAGTCGGGGCCTTTTAATTAGTCTCCTAAAACTGGTGTCATATTCATGGACGGTGCAGCACTGAAAAAAGTGGGGGCTATAGCCCCCAGCCCCCCTGTGGTGCACTGCCCATAGACCATGGGCGGCGCACCCTCTGTAAGAAGTGGGGGTTATAACCCCCGCCCCCTTTGGTGCGCCGCCCATTACAATGCTACGGAGTCTATTTCCGTTAACAACAAGAACATCGAAGCAGTGCGGGGATAATAGAAAACGCATTTGAGTTCATAAGGGGCATTGGCCGGGCAGGACTGAACTTGCAATTTCGAAAATGGTGCATGTACTGTACGCCATACCGGCTGAGTTGGTAACCCTAAAACGGAGAGAAGTATTATGAGACCGACTGATGAGAGTAAAATGAATTCCATTAGCGATTTAAACAGTTAAACAGGGCGGAAGGTGGCTTTAATACTGTCATCTGATGTGTAATCATAACAGTGATATGTTTAAGTATCTAATTTAAAGGCGTGAACTGCAGCATCCTCCTCCTATATAAATCAGCGCTCTCTTCCACACGCATCTCCTAGATAGGACACTACTGTGCAATAGCACTGAGGTCTCTCACCTGAGGATCAAATAATCGTGACTAAAATTGAACTCTGAATATCCGTGGAGAAATTTGGTAGATAGGCCTACTGAAGCATGGCAAAGAATTGTCATCAGAGATCATCTGACCACAGTTTTTGAACCTGGCGAAAATCGTAGTCCGTGCCCTTCAGTTCTCAACAGGAACACGCCTGTCAACTTTCACGTCAGCTGTTGAATGGTCCTTCGAACGGTTCAGAAGCGAATGACAAACACTCGTGGAAATTTTTGCAGACTGGAAAGAAGGCGAATTTTAAACACATTCAAATTGACTGACTAAAGGCTAGCTTGAACTTCACCAGTTTTGAGTCTTAATACATACATGTATAGACAGTCAAAGATAAAAGGTCTGTACCCAGCGGCTCAAGAATTGATGAGTTACACGGACAGGACTGATGATATAACCCGGCTTTGAAACCGATATTTTGAACCAAAACGAACACATCGAGAAATAGTAATGGATCGGCAGCCCAGAGCACTTAGCACAGATGAAATGAGGTACCAATATATGACCACCGGAGCACTTAGAGAGCATCCCCCGCCCAATAATGGTTGTCTGTCGGTGTCTGCACTCTGCAGGGGTGTTGCCCCTGGGGGCCTCAATATTGACAAGGGGCCAAAAATGAGCTCAGTAGATTAGTTACTTGAAGTAGGCCTATCCGGTACCGGCCAAAACACATACTGATTGACCCGTGACAGACACTTGCACTCTGCATGCGCGCACCCAGCTCAATAAATGGGGGGCTCGATTTTCTGAGAATGTGCACCTTTAGAAAAAACGGGTTACGTTCAAAATTAGGTGCATTCACCGATCGATTCCTCCCTTTAGTGGACTTTTGTTTCGTGTTCTACTTTTTCGGACTTTTTGTGTCTCAGGGGCGGACCTTTTTGCCCACTTCGGCAAATCATGGGGCCGGGGGGGGGGGGCCGGGCTCGTTCGAGCCCCGGCCCTGACCCCCCGGGTGCCGCGCCCATGCTCTTGAAAGGGGCCGTCAAAGTGTCCACATCTAATTCAGCCCAATTTTTTTTTGCCTCGGCATGCGCCTTAATTTTTGACATCTTGTTTCTGGGTGCTTCTCAGGTGAGCACAACCCATTATAATGTATAGTCATGGGTCTTGAATTGTTTTTGTGGTACCTCCGTAAATGAAATAGGTGAATAAGCTCAACGTGGGGGTCCGCTTTTTGGGTTTCTAGTGGACCCATAACGTAAAATTGCCGTGAGGACTTGACAGGGACCTCCGGCCTCAGATGAGCCGGGGTCTCACACTCCACTGATTTATCCAGTTGAAAACGCTTTGCCCAGTCACACATTGTGTGTCATAAAAGACTCTTCACATTGGTGTAGACTCACAGTTGAACTGTGGTTTTCTGTAGACCCGCTGGAGACCGTCCCGAGTTGCACCATCATATCACCAACTCCGCCGGGACGGTCTCTCACCGTCGACGATTAAGCATTTCCGATACAATAAGAGAGTGCAATTTTTCTTGTCATGGGTCATTTGGTGTTAACTTCCGGTGGCAAGATTGCTCATTTTTCAGTACTTGGTCGCTACCTAGCTCATAGTCAGTCAAATCCCGCCAGTCTACCGTGACCTGAGTCATTTCAACTGAGTTGTGCCCCTGCTTGTCAATGGGTCCCCGCCCGGCGCCGCGCAGCCGGGTTCATTTCACCGGGAACACCCCGTACGAAAATATTCAATGGGATCCTATATAGGAATTCCTATAGGATCCTATTGCCGGGTTTTCCTGGTGGGGAAGGAAATCCCCGGCCCGGCCGGGCCTAAGTTCTCACTGCACGGAATCATGGAAGGCCGAACCCGATAGGATCCTATAAGATATTGGCCCATGAAATCCAATTGAATTCCTATTGGATCCTATAGGATTTCCTACAGGAAATCTATAGAAATGCTATTGGAATTCACCTGGATGATTTTTCGTATGTCACTCTGACTGGCGGGCAAGCCCGGAAGGGCCGGGGACCGCCGGAGGTCACGGTCCCGGCATTCCCGGGCAGCAGAGGCTAGCACTAAGGCAGTTTAAATTGCACCCTCTCTTTTTAAATTACAGTGCTGTGGGGGTTAGGTTATTAATAACCGGCCGACCAATCCTGATCACGTACGGAATATAGCCAACACTGGTAGCACTTCGGGCGAAAAATAAGCTCCGGGCCGACCCACGGCAGGCAGTCCGGCCTCAGTGCTATATGATCTTGCTAAACCATCCAGCGCCATCTCGAGGTTTGGGGACGAGGCTGACAAGTTCTACTAACAGATGGCGTCCTTTAGTAAAGTAGGTCACTTACAGTTATTGCTGATCATGTGATACGGTAGTTTTATGAACTGGAAGATGTTAGTGCGGGGTGACGAATTCTGTGATTTTACACCTAATTGCATGCTTTAAGGTAAGTCTGTAACAATCCATCCTGCAGAATAATTAAGACTTGCCTGATATCCTTCTGGCACAAGATTGTTATGTGTCACAATACGATATTATCGTTATGTAGTGCTCGACCTTACTCCTTAGTTAGTTTCGCCACAGGCACCTTTTTAAGTAGGCAATGACCATCGCCTCTGTTGGCCCGAAGCAGAGGCGATGTAGAGGCTATAGGCGCTCTGTACGCCGGAAGCTTTTCGGCGAATTATGCCTCGCACCGACTAAACCATCAAAGTCACGTTGTAATAAATACCTTTTGCGCATAGAGGAACACCTGAGGAGGTTGTCGATGTGTTTAATTCCTTTCAACTCGAACAAATACTCCTATTATCAAACTTTTTCTTCGAGCAGTCCCTATTTCAGTTCCCAAAATCGTGAAATCAACTTTTTCATTTTTTTAACCAGGCCGAAGGTCAGAAGTTGCGGACCTACCGGCGAACTTTGAAAGCTGAAGTTCCCGCCCTTCGCGTACGTGCTGCCGGGAACCAG
>NMRA01000163.1:675768-768775 GCA_002633005.1 Phoronis australis
TGTATTAGTAAAATCTACTGATTTTTAAGTGGTTTTAAAAAACAATCGGTAAACTCACCGATTTTTGTCTCATTACTTTGATACGTGTCTCTTCCGATAAGTTAGTACCTAACGTGCAGACGAGCACTCCAAATTGGAACGCTAAGTCCCGCGTGGTTGCGCTGCACGCGAAACAAGATGGCGGACGAACTTTGGAGCCTGACGAAAATAGGTAACCGGACTATATAATGTTGACAACTGACTGTGATGACTTTCGCACAGAATGAACTACAGCTGCGCCCCCTAGTAGCAATTTTAGTTTTTATTTTCATAAAATTTGGAATATAGGCTTCTATTGGTGACTTGACGCTTATCCTCCCATTTTCGGATGGATTCGAGGTATTTTCCGCCACCTAGTGACCATTTTTACTGTTTTTGAGTTGGTTATATGATTTTGACAACAAATGACGAGGACTTTTGCATGGATTTGACTACCAGTGTCCCCCCTAGTGGCAATTTTAGTTTTCTATGTTTCAAAGGTCTTCAATATGGCATGTATTGTTGCTGTTACGCTATCCTCCCATTTTCGGATGTATTCAAGGTATGATGGGCCACCTAGTTGCCATTTTTACTGTTTTTGAGTCTTTTGCTTGGCGTCCACCCCTCTATTAACCAAACCATTTTAAGGATGATTTTGAAAATTGGCGTGTACTCAGTGTGAAGAGGACGGTTACACTGACAACTTTGGTTACTATTGCACTTCCTTGTGGTACTTTTGTTTTGTTTTGCGGCCATAGCTGTATCTCCTAAACCCGCTGCAGGATTTTTATTAAATTTAGTAAGTGTATTTATATGAAGCTAACAAAAGACGATGACTTTGAGGCAGACGCTGTGCTCTGTAGTGGCAATTTCATTTTTTCGGCTTTCCTTTGTTTCTCTGAAGTTCCTTGACAGATTTTTATGAAATTTGGTGAATAGCTTTCTATTAAAGAAGCGATTGCATGTTCCGTTGTCAGATGGAATGTATGTGTTGCGCCATCTAGTGGCCATTTTTGTGATATAAATGAACAACTCTAGAAGCACATCCTTTGCGGTGCATTCGTGGGCGCATTTCAACGGTCTGCGTTGCTCTTGTTATCTAGTGTTTTATTCTCTGACACAGTCCCTTAAGTGCATTAGAAAATACTGTTAGAGCAGTATCATAACTTAAGTAAGTTTCAGACCAAGTAAAATACTTGCCAGTGTTTTTGCTTTATGATCTGGGAAAGTTGATCATTTGTTTTTTCTTTAAAAGGAAACGTCATTTCTTATTGTACGTTATGAAATGGACCTGTGTGTAACATGAAGAATAAAAAGTTCTTCGGGGTTGGGAAAAGAGAAAGTAAACTATTTGGCTGATAGTTTTTAAAATGGCTAAAAGTTTTCAGGTTCTTTAGCCATTTTGGCTGCTATAGTAATACCTTAAAAGTCTAGCGCAAGCCTAGCTCCTGCGTAAGGCAAAAAGAGAAAAGCAGCCAATTAAGATATAGTGTCTGTGCTATTGCAGTTTATGCTGAACAATTCCGACACATGTCTATTCACATTCTTGTAACTTATTTTGAGCACGTGATCAGATATGTGTGTGCTGAGTTTGTGGTGATTGGCTTTTACCAGTTTACCAAGCAAAATCTGGGGTCGCATTGGAGACCTGCAGATTTACCAGGTCAAGCTACCAATAAGACAAATTTACTTTCAAATAGATCTTACTTTAATGGAGTAGTGTAAGAAATATATCATCAATAACTATCCTTTTTGTGGGTAACCCCCCAATTGAAGCAACCTAAAACTTGTATTTTATGTCGTTGTTCATTCACGTTTCTTCTTTTTAGGAGAAGCTGAAAACATGTAGAAGTGTGCTAAGAACCTTGGAGACAATGCCAAGTACAGCAAGGTGACAATGTCAAGTACAGCCGGGTAAAGTATGAATCTTGCAGTTGTAACTTGAAATTGAAATATTTTGTACCTTTAACAGAGTCGCATTTTTAGACAGATATTGTTTGCTTTACTAAAATTAATTTTCTGTTTTGTGCTGTTGCCGGTGAGGAGTCCTAGCATACACGTACATAATGGAATGGGACGCATCTTCTACAGGCAGACCCATATCTGTTCCAAGACATGGAAAAAGGCATCCTTAACATACAAAAGAGTTTGCTCATTTTGTCCATTTCATGAACTTGGTCATGTGATGTTGTATTTTAGTTCTAAGGCTAACACAGTTTGGAGCAATTCCAGGAAACGGTCAACCTTGAGATGAAAAATTAAAATTGTGACAATGTTGACGGTTCTAGTTTCATCTGAAAGCCCAGTCTCTAGTCTCCAGTTCATGGATGGGAATGCCCATGAGAACAAAATCATAAAAGCGAGGTTGACCTTTTTATGAATAATATGATACTGTAGTCCACCACGAACAGCATTCCTTAAGGTCAGGCATTTGATGAGTTGTGGTTTCAGTGCAGATAGAACTACTTTCGCCCTGACAGGTCACACACCGAGGTCAAAGGTTGTGATGCACTGTTCATGACTAATGTGTGTGCACGAGAGGAAACTTCCCCCTAGTTAGACTAAATTAACATAATGAAAGAGGTGGAATTCATGAAAATATAAAAATGAAATCTGTCATAAAGTACTCATTGTTTTGCAGGTTTGATGCTCAGTTTTTTGTGTTCGACCACACCTTTCTGAAGAAGGAAGAAGATGACTTAAAGGATGCCATTGTTTATTTCTACCCATCCTCCGTAAGTTGGTGCAGGTTTGGGTTAACCTTATTTCTTGATTTGTTTGCATCCTTGTAAGTTTCATCTTTTAATGTAGCACATTCTGTTGTATGGAGATTTATTTAAAATTAAGGAGTTGGTTATTTATTATAGGTAGTTTTCAACATTTATCGAAGTCCTTCCACACTTAATGAGATAGCATTTTATTTATTCATTTTTATCCTATTGTCACTCTTGATACCTGAAGAGTTTCAAAACATCATACATCGTTTAAGAATCATGACACTATTATTTTTTCGGAAATTATCGTCTTCTGCCTTGACTGAACAGAAATTTTTAAAAACTGCAGGTGACATTGTTTTTCAACTATATATTTTACTGTCGATATACAGGAAGAGTATTTTTGATTTAAGGTAAAGTTTGTACAATTTCAGAGACAAAAATGATTGCCAAACCATCTCTTTCGTTTTTCAATGGTTTCTAGCTTTGTTGTGTATGACCACTTTTTAACATATGAATGTTGGTAGCTATCGTACATAAGGTGAATAATGGTAAAACGTCCTTTTGGTAAGCATTTATAATTTGTGGAACAATGAGGAAATAAAATTCACCTGTCCGTCTCATTGTGCCCTAGATTGTTGGGCTGCTCCTCCTGTTGTTCAAACTAAGGGAATTCAAAAGCCTGAGGCTTTCCTGACCTCCTCCCCTTCGGCATTGCGCACCTCAGAATGGCACTTCTCGCGAGTCGTCAGTATCACGAATTTGGTCCCCCACTTTTCAAATCCTAGACGAGTTCCTGCTGAGTTATGTTTCCCTTGCTGTGGAACATAGAATAAATGTGCAAAATTTCATGCAAATTGACCTACATAATCATAAGAGAAATTTATGTTCAAAGGTGCTAAATGCATCGTAAATCAAATTACCTAAAGTGACCTGATTGGCAACATAATAGTTATCAATTTAATGGTAGTCGTATCAAACTGCTTGCTTACGTGGCATATAGAGAGACACGTTATGCATAGCAAAGAAAATTACGAAATATTTGTTTTTTTTGCAACACATGGATATTACATTTTTTGAAAAAATGTAAATGAAAAGGGGACAGGATACAAGAGAATGGCAGGAGTCAGGGTCAGAATTGTATCTTCATTGGTGGAAGTACATTATAATGTTATTCAGAAGGAAAGCTTTAGAATCAAGGGTGCTGAGGCTTTCTTTAGTGAGCAGGGTATGGGGTCAATGTTGTGTTGGGTGCTATGGCATGTCGAAAAAGAGTACTGTTGTCATGGGTTTTGTGTACTTCAATGCCTTGGCAAAGTCTACGGATAGTCGAACCGCATTACTTTCGTTGAAATCACCGCAATCAATTTATAGACGTCATTGTTAGTATCCAGGTAACAGTGACCTACGTTCACCAGGTTGTACTTTTCAGTAAAAAAAATATAAAATGTGCTAATATCTTAAATTCTGTTAGCTTTAACCCCTACAAAGTATATGTTTTCTGAAAGGTGAATAAATTTCGTAACAAAATTTATTATTCTTCCTTGTCAGTATTTTTTATGAGATATACGTTTTTTTGTAATTTTTTGTTAACTGAACACATGGTTCCTTCAGTCATACTAGTCTTTTCAACATGTTAGTAACAGCATTTTCAAAGGAACCATGTTTCAGGTTTTTGAAATAGGTCTAATTTTTTTGATTATCGACCTTTTAGACCATTTTGAGCAAAAATGGCCGTAGCCTTGATTTTTGAAGGCTTCGTTCCAAAAACTGTGACCTAGTTAAAAAATATGAGACACGGTTCCCTCCAAAATGCCATTAGCAACATGTTGACAAATGACCAATGTGATTGGAGGAACTATATTTTTAAAATTTCTGTTCAAAGTCAAAATTTTTATTTTAAAAAACGCATATTTCTATTTCATGAAAAAATAATTACAAGTAAATAGGAGTAAAAAATTTGTTGGGAAATTTATTCACCTTCCAGGAAATATTTACTTTAATTATAGGGGTTAGAGCTATTAAAGGAATTTAAGACATTTGCACGCATACCAAGTACAACCTGGTAAACAAGTTTCACAGTTACCTTATAAGGAGTTTTGCATTTAAGTTCGTACAGTTTGGTAGAACGTTTGTCAGTCTTGAAAACGCAGACAACTTGATTGGCTGACGAAACTTTGTTAACAAGGTGGTGTTTTTGTTGTTTGAGACCAACTGTGAAAGAAATGGTGTTATATGATGTTTTGGTCTGTACTTTGTATATTTTGTTGTAAATATGACATTGCTTGCTAAAGGGTTAGCCTTGTTATTTGTATTCTTGTGCCTTGTTAAGTTGGTGCTCTCTGTCATTCATTAACGGTTATAACACGGTGTAATATTTTTATGTAGGTCAATGCTGAACAGCAGTGTGCCCTCTGTGGCCAGCTTATGGGTATGGTGGAGTACTTCAGACGCAATTTTGATTCACCACCGTCTATGTATAAACTGGCCAGAACCAAAGTAGCTGTAAAACATGTGGGGAATTTCACATTGGTTAGTATTAATAAAGCATTACATGTTTTAGCTAAATTGTTTTAGCAACCATTTTAAAGTTTCCGTGAAGAACCCATTTTTTTCTTTCTAAGGAAAGTCAACCAAAGGATGATTGAAGGATGGTCTCTGTGGAAAAGTAAAACTGGATTCTGATTCAGGCTGGTATACCCAGCTTCTATCGAAAACGAACTTTTGATTTAGGTCACTTACTGAGTCATGAAATTGATCTCAACTTGTTTCATTTACTCAGATTAGACTGAAATGATTTCTGGGCCTAGGAAAAAGTTACATTTTTGTGACACAAGATCTAACTTCAATAAGTTGGCTTGGCTTGGCTTGGCTTAGCTTTGTTTATGGGTTCTTTGTACTGAAAGTATTGTGGCCAGTGTACCAACTGATATTCCATCGTGCTCTCACTTTTCTGCTTTTGGTGATAAGAATGATAAGCCAAATGTAATTATTGAGTCTGATCACGAGCAATATCAAACTGTCTGACAAATTCTGCTTGAGACCTGAATAATTTCTAATCTGAGTTTAAGTAACAAGTTGAGCCCAATTTCATGGTGGTAAGTGATTTAAATCAAAAATTTATTAGGAGGCAAAATATAGCTGCTTGGACATAATGATCCTGAAGTCTAAAGCTATAAATTGTCTGTTCTTCCCAAGGTCACGCATAACTTTTAATCAATCAAGTAAATGAACAAGTAGAGTCTTTGACTAAAAGTAGTCTGTAACAAATGCCAATTCTGATATGAATCAAGTTTATTTGACTGTTTGACAGAAGGCTGGTACATAGCACATTGATGTGGTTTTACTGTTAGATTCATGGAACTGCCATCAACCGACAATTAAACTTTATTGTGTAACAGTGTTTGTAGTGAAGTCCTTTGAAAGCGAAGAAACAGCGATTTTGAGACGTTCTCTGTCTCCCCATTCTGGGCTTGGCTTTTCAGAATATATGGGGGTAAAACAAAACAATCATCTTCTCAGCCAAGACTCTAAACTCTTTCATGTTAAACTGGGACGGTTCTGTTGCAAAGACCAGGATTCATAAAGAACTCCTTTCACTGACCTTGCGTTTCAATTTCATTGAAAGACACCCATAATTTACAACTGTCTGAAAAAACACTAAGGCACTATCTGGATTGTAGTTGCTCCCTCCAGGCCCAAAACGTCAAGAGAAATCCATTTACCATTCACAACTTACCTACTTATAGGCATATTGTGGCAACCTGAACTTCCCAGACCAACTTTTGCTGCAGCAGACTCATAAGCTATATGATGTGTTTGCGTTCTACTTTGGAAGCCTTGACCTATTCTATGAGGTAAGGATTATATGATGCGCAGTAATGCACGTTGTCTTTCTGAATTGCAATGATTGGGTTTTAAATGTCGACATTTCTTGCTTGACATGCTGTAGTTTTCGAAACAAGTTAAAGATGCTTCTTTTTTCGAAAACGTGCAAAAATTTGCAAGCAAAATTGTCTGGGTTTTGTTCATATGACATTAATATTTTTTCTCCATTTATTTCTCCGTTTATTTCTGTTTTCAGTGTATCTTTGTGACAAAGTCAAAGTAACGTATTTTAACAAATTTTGTCAAATTTTCAAAAACTGTTCGCTACATTGTTTTGTTCAGTTTAATGTTGTCTGATAGTAAATCTTGTTGATTTTGAGGTTACCAGTCTGCTATCCTGTGTCATATTTTACTATAGATTGCGTGCTCATTGATTATTATTTATTGATAGTCTGTCTGCATTATATTTATTATTTAACTCTGATTATTGAAAAAGTAATAATTGCACTGAAAATTGTCCATGTGATCTACTACACACAAATAGACTGTGTCAGCTGTGGTTAACTGTTTCACTGCATTTTTCGATTATAGTGGACTTGTTGAAATACAGTCCTATGAAATGCAGGCTTTATCCTCAATTTGAAATATTCAGACAACTAAGTGTTGTTTTATTCACACAACACTCATATTCATCCAAAATGTTTGCACTCTCACTGTCTGATTTGTTTGACGTATCAACCCGCGATGTGCTATCAGCTGCTTCAATTAAAATTGGTGATAAAAAGTCTGACTCCGTGTTTCGGTGTTGTTAAAAAAACACATTATATAATGGCCATCTTTAATTATTTCCATTTTCTAGACTGGTAAGCAGTGACAATTTGCAGTTAGGACTTAAAATGTTATCTAGTATTATCTATGCTCGCAATGTTTGTTTTTGCTATTTTTTGTACGCAGATTTGTGAGTTCAACAGAGATGTTTTTGTCAGTAAAATGCAAGCTATATGGGAAGCGTTTGTGTCGTTCACTTCTTGCTATGGACAGACTACAGCAGAAACCTTCCATGACATTCCACATTTAACACTGCCAAAGGTGAGTATTTTGTTAGTGGAGTTTTGGTAAAAATTTCACATGCAACAATGTAGCAAAGTGGCATTGCTTATACTGTTTAATACGAACTGCCTACTTCTGACATCGAGTTTCAAAAAACATGAATGGATTGTAGATTACGTACTACTAAACACAGTTAAGTATTTGCAGAAACAACAGTTATTGACAGCAAAGTTAATTTCTAATGTTGTAGAATTACTAAATGACTTGGAAACCATTAAGTGTTGTAGGATGATGTGTATTTTATTTTATCCACTTTTTCATGCAATACGCTCGGCTTTTAATCACAGTTAACCCCTGCATCATTTCAAAAACCCAACTTTTGATGTAGGTCACTAACATTATTAAATTCGTCAGTAAATGTACCTTACCTAGATTTCAAAGGGGTTTAGTCTCAGCCGTGAAGGCAATATGGCTGCCTGGAGAATTTCAGTTGATTTATTGTAACCAAGCAAAGTATAAGAACTGGATGTTGTTACTTTCGAAGGGCAAAAACTCCCAACTTGAAGGAAAAATTGATGTTTTGATTCAGTAATTGGTTTAAAACAGTATTGTATCAAAAAGTACTGGGTGTTTTCGAGCCTCTATCAAGGTATCACAAGTCCCCATCAAAAAGTACTGGTTATTTTCAAGCCTTTATCAAGGTATCACAAGTCCCCATCAAAAGGTACTGGGTGTTTTCAAGCCTCTATCAAGGTATCACAAGTCCCCATACATGTCAGTATGCAAAAATGAAATATCCAAAGGCTTTCCGCTTACATGTTCACTTATTGTCTTTGTGCTCCTGGTGTCACAGCCAGCTCATGATAGTTTCAGTCACTACTACAATTTCCTGTGTCTGTAAAGCAAGTATATTGACCTCAGTAAGTGTCGGACTCAGTATGTGTGCATTCTTCAACATTGTATGTGACAAATGAACTTGGCGGAAATGTACAGGGTATTGTAAAACATTTATTTATAGTCTATATTGTACTGTCTGTTTCTCATTTCCAGCATTCATCTACGATATTCATAACAGCATCCAAACTATTGAGTGGTTGTCAGAGAACTCCTGGTGTACTGGCTGGATGCATTCTGCACAAGCAAAGGTATTAGGTTACCTGATCTTAACTCTAGCTTACCTAGTAAGCAATGTGATTAGTTTGTAAAACTCAATCCATTGTAAGGGAAGGCAGTACCCATTTTGTTGTGTTGGCTTCGGTTGTGATACATTGATTTACCAGAATCATGTCCATTTATACGTGCACTTGGGTGTGCTCGGAGTCGCTGCTGATGGGCTGTTCACTAAGAAATCTGAGATGGCGTCCAGCATGTCCTTAGAATTTTATGGCGATTACGTAGAGCAATGACAATGATTCTGAAGCGAACACATGCTGTCGTTGAGTTGTAACATTTCACTCTAGGCGAGCGCTCAAGCTCTGACTTGAGGCAGGCTTGCGCTCTACTGAACAGGCCTCTGATTGTGCATTTCAATTTACTTGCAGGGTTCTCTGCACGCAATTGTCCCCAGAGTTAACTAGTCGACTTCTTCTCATCAGGGCTCAACAACGGAATGTAAGATCACAGGTTTCAAATGGCAAACACTGTTTTTCTTCTGGGCCTGGAGTCTAATCGTTTTACTGGAAATTGAACTCAAAATTATTGCTGACATTTTCTGTTCTACTTTAATATGCAAACTCAAGCTAAGTGTATATTACTCAGTCTGTGCTTGACCACACGTTGGTTTGTGTGGATGACTGTCTAATTCTGGCTTGTACTTGATGAGCCCAGCATCAAAGCTTAATTCGAACCTGAGCTCGAAATTTTGAGTTTTTGCCGAGTTTGTAGTTTGAATCCAAGGGTCATCAAGCATGAACTTTGACCCAGACACTCATCAGCATAAGCCGTATCATACTCTAGCAGAGAAAAACAGACACTGATCTTGAGTTCATAAATTGGTGGAACTGAAAACCTTGAAAATAATTTCCAGCTAGATTTTGAGTGCAACGATTAAACTCTGGGCCTTGGTGTCTTCTTCATACAACTCCATGAGGAAAATTATGCTATTCATTATAGGAATAACTTTGTGGTGTTATTTTTTTGTTTTTGGGTTCACTTCATTCCCGACTGAAGTGAGTAGATGCTACTTAATGTGTTGTAAAATAATGTTCCTAAATTTAGAGTCAGGAGATGGAAATGGTGTCATGGACACACCTCTAAACCCAAGTCCAGTCGTACAAATTCTATATGTGTGGTATAAATTGCATACCCATGTCACTGAACCCCAAACATGGTCATAATGTATGGAGTATTTTCAGCACGTTTGTTTACTGGGTTTTTGGTTCAGGGGATTGAAGCTGCCTCTGAGAACACTCTTCAATTTGGGTCATCAAACTTTGTAACAAAAAGCAGTGAATTTTCAAAATTTTGAAGGGTGTTATTTTTATGAATTTAGGCTGTTTCATTTTTGAAATGTCCCCTAGTTTCACTGAAAGTAAACAATTTATCAGGTTTTGAATGAAAGGAATGAGCTTGTGTATATTTTATTTCAGTTGCCTTGTATTCCTTTGGAAACGGCATTCAGCCTCCCCAGGGGTGTGCGCGTTCTCAGGGTATATCTCAGTCAGTCTGAGTATGACTACTTGGACACATGCAGTAATAAATCAAGCAACAGGCACTATAAAACATCGCAGTATAGGGCTGATAAGAACAAGGCTCCTGGTTCCACAAGTGCAGTTTCTTTTAGCGTAACGAGAAACTCCGCGGAATGCAGTGAAAGGAGTTATTCTGAGTTTGAACATGAAACGGAAACATGGAGTGGAGATGCAGCCATATCAAGCAGGTCTGATCAATCTGATAAAGGTATTGGAATTATTTTGGAATAGATCAGCTCTTTTGTGAGGAAAAATTGAAACACCAAGAAGCTAGATTTTGGGTATTTAGTGTTCGCATTGTTTTGTAGCTTATTTTGAAACTAGTGGATATTTTTGGTCATGATCAGTGGGGAAGTACCTTAAAAAGTCACTAATTATTTAAGCAAAAATTGCCAATTCATGAAAAAAAAACGTCCTTAATGATCATAGACATGATAATTGTAAACTTGTGACGATGATAATTAGGTGTATCTTGTATAAAAGTTGACCCGAGAATCCTCTGCTGGCAAATGAAGTTTGTCAGGGAATTCATTCACTATTAGTAATGCACTATTAATAGAGAAACTGAGTTGTTATAAGAGGCAACCTGAGTTTAGGTTGGAGTGTTATACCAATGATGTTCCTGTTTAGTATTGTCTTTGGCAGGTTTTTTCCCCGACATGTACCCTATATTACTTCTAACTGTATTGTTTTCATATCTCTTGCTACTCTATATATAGACGTTAAGAGCTCAAAATGTTATCATCAAAGTGTTCTTAAACATTACTTTAATTTGATTTGTCTTTTCAGACACTTCTTTCTCTGGAGAAGAGACAACAAGTGAGTTGCCAGGTTCGTCAGATTGCATCAGTAACAATGGCAATGTTGCCCAAGATAAGAACCCAATAACAAAACTAGCTGATCCAAAGAATACTTACGGCAAAATTGCTAATGAGAGTGGTTATGAACACAGAAGCTCTCCGTGTGAGGAAAAAAAGGATTCTGACTACAGCCGTCCACAGGAAAAGCTGTGCGATGCTAGTGCTTTACAAACTTTGGAGGAAACTGTGCACAAACTTGGACTACGGAGTATGAATGGGGATTTATGTGATGAGAAATCTGCTCAACCTACAGTCAAAGCTGGTACTGATGAACACTCTCCTGATGGACTACAGTCCGTCTCACTTTACATTCAAGGCAACTCCGATATGGTGCTTTTGTTACTCATGACTGACAATGGAGTGTCACAGAAAACTATTAAGTCCCTGGTAAGGATATAGTAAAACATGTTACCATACAAAATCAGAGTGGGTGTTGTGGAATTCTGAGACTTGGCCATTGACTCAGAAAATGAAATTGGCCAATAGGTGGTGCTCTATTTCATGGCATTCAAAACCAACTCATTTACGATCACAGACACTGTATGAAGTGTCGAACTATAGCTGGTAGAAAACACTTCATGTAAATTTTATATAGAGCTTGAAATTTCCCTCCACCCAAGGGGCATAGTGTGTAGTTGTTTGTTGAGAAGAGTCAGTAAGAATCTAGATGAGATGAGAAAAGTCAATTCATGTGATGTGTGTTAGGGAGTTCTGGCTGTCAATGGATGACAGTGCTCCTGTCCAGTCGTGCTGCTTAAATGGGATATGTTCTTTTCACGACTAGTTCCCCTACAAGCGAGGGCGTTTTTGGATCTGTCGAGTCAAAGCGGTTCTCAGAACTGCATTCGCTTGTCAGACCTCTTTATGTTTTAATCCTTTGCAAGATGGTTTACGGTGGGTGTGAATGTGCTGTAACAGTTATAAGTCAACATAGATTGCAGAGTCGCAGGTTCGAGCCCTAGTCAAGATGGAGATCTTTTAAGACTTAACTATAGGTCACGTAGTGGGACCAACAGATGGTGTGTGAGAGACTAGTAATGCTCAGTCATATCAGTTTAATGTTGAAGTTTACTTAACTCTGCAAACTGGTTTTTTCTTTTTCAGTAATAAAAAGGTTTTTAATATTTATATTTATATTTTATTTTTTAAAATTGTTTGCAGAAAGGTACTCGAGTTTGGTAACGCATTTTTTACTTAAATGTCTGTAAGCTAATAGGTTATAGAGACAGCTGTGCAAGAGTCACTACATAAGTGTTCGTTTTATGGATTTAAACCTCTACAAATGGGTAGGATTCTTCATGGAACCCCCTGACACATGGGTCTCTTTATTCAAATCCACGCTCCAAATATCTGGCATCCGAGCTGTCCAGCTGCATTCTTGGGTTTAATTATATTAAAATAATTCTTTGTCCACAACTGTACGTTTTGTATGATACCTTCCCTTTTTAACAGTCAGATACTTTTAAGTGCTTTTAAAGTGTACTTACACTGAGGTTGAGTAAACTTTGAACTTTAAATAATTTTTAGGTCAGGCTTTTAATCTGTTTGGAATATGGAGCAAGTGATCCTCAGTAATCTTAGTCTGGATGTTTTATTCCTTTGCTGGTGAATTGACTGATGCTCTGTGTGCACAGCTCTAGCCTGTACAATTTATTTTCTGCCTGGATTTGTGTTTGACCGTAGATTGATGTTAAATACTCGCTCTCTGTTCCCCAGTGGCAGTATACTATCCAACAGCTGGCTGACCTCGACTTTGAGCTCAACTCTGGCCACACTAAGTGCAACAGATTGGCCACACTCAGTAGTGTTAGCTACCTCACATACGACACTTATCTTAAGTGTCTCTCAGGTAAGTCACATTTCTTGTAGAAACACTTTGTCTATTTAATGTCATAGTTAGATATATTTTGCTGGTTGATTGGCATGTGCTTTCCGCACTTTCATGGAAACTAGGTGTTGTCCTTAAGGACAGGTTAGATTTAATACTGAAAAATGACAATTCTCCTGGCTGTATATGCTTAGTGTACTGCTTCTTCATGCATGTCCGTTTCATGTTCAGAACTGGGCAATAGTGACTTAATACAGGGATCCCATATTTTGAGAACCAGTTTATATGCCTGTTATCCAGTGGTGAAAACTGGTTCTCAACATGCAGGACCTCTGCGACTATTACCAAAAATATTTTTGTATCTTAACGACAGAGTACCCTGACTTGTGCTTATTTTTATTGAATACTCAGTAAGTTAATTTTGGGTTTTAGCAGTTGTGGTAACTTCTCGAACACCAACACTTGACTCGTAATTGTCTACTGTTACAGGCAACACTCTAGATCCTGTGTCTAACTTGGAGAATGAATTTTGTGACATGACGCGTAAAATTCACAGTGACTTCCAGCAGTACCACTCTTTAAGAGACATGACCTTAAGGTAAGACAAAATGATATGTAAATCCCGGAAGGGCAATATTTAGAATGGGTATAGTTGGGACGTGCCACTGAGATCCGGTACATTTTTTCAAGTTTCTGCTACAGTGTTTTTTTTCACGATTTTTATATAAACTTAAAATGTTGGTTCCAATTAAGGGGCAAAAATATGGGAAATCATTATTTTTGCCTGGTAGAAAAATTTTTTACCCGATAAGTAAATGCTGTCTGCGCTTTATGAAAACTGGCATGATTTTCAAGTTGGCAAATTCTTTTGTTGGGTAACATAAAACTGGGTTTTCTTGGGAGCCCTTTACAATGGACTGAAAGATACTAAGGTGTAATTTAGATATTAATACTTTTTCCAGATATTAAATGAATATGGGTCCTGTTTAAGCCTTCTTATAGACATTGGGTATGATACTAGCTGGTGATCGAAACATTGGTATTGGTAGTCCACTTTTGGCCGTCATGATTGCCCCAGATTTGCCAGCCTAGCTACACGCTTACCCTAAAACAGGTGAAAAGTGGTTTACTGTGTGGCAAATGATGCATTTCCTTCCTAGTAATGCTTGTTTAAGCCTAAAAAACACGACTTTACAATTTACCTTCAGTCAGTTTTAAGACTGATTCAGTTGGAATTACATGTAAATACAACATGCAATGGACCTTTTGCGAGATGAGAAATGAGGTACTAGATTTTTGTCCCACTTCCCTTGGCGCTAACCCGATACTGCGCTCAGCGGGAATCACCCAAGGGCTGTAGTACCACATGGTGATTTTCCACGGCAAGACCATAGACCTTACGAGAGGTTATGCGATAAGATCAACATTTTGACTCATTTTTCTGCCGAGTTTGTAAACCAAAAGTGATTTATTGAACTGAAATGCACAAATATTGAAATAACTAGCCAGCCCTGTAATTTTTGATTTTTTTTAAAATTTTTTAAAAATGTGCTCTCACTGTAATGGAACTAAAGTCACATCACGGTAACAAAATCTGCCTTTAGCTAATACACCAGAGATTAAATTCAGTCTCTTTAAGTTTAACTTAGTTTAATATATTCTTTTCTGCTATATTTCTGTAAAAACTCGGAAGTTATTGATTTTTTCAATTTGTTCGTGGATATGTTAGGATATATGCAGATGAGTACTACACAATCGAAGTTACATCTGGTGACCCCAATTGATACAAACTCTGTGACTTCTGCCTTGGGTTGATGTATTGTTAAAGTTAACGTGCTTTACTGTATCAGGAGCCACACAAACTGTGCCTCGGGACACCGGGAAACAACTCAAGAGACATACGTGAAGTTGCACGAAACACACGAACTGGCAACAATGGCATCACCTTGCGATTTGCTGATGAGTACAGACTCCAAGGCCAAGTCACTGCTCGTTAGAGCTCATCGCAGAAACATTATCTTATAACAAAATTTATTGTAATTAAAACTTGTGCTATTTGCTATTTCTGTTGTCAGTTTTCAAAAAAGATGATAAATTTTGTCATACTTTGTCAAACATTTAATAAGACAAAAACACATTGTCAAACAAGGTAATCTGAAGAAAGCATGAAAATTTTGAGACATCCAGTTGAGAAAACACATCAAGTTTGAGTCTAATACTGGAATAACTAAAAATTAGTGACATTGTGTTCGCATCTCACGGACTTCATGAGCACATTGAGAGAGTCTTTTAAAGTAAAAGAGGCAGTTTAAGATTCGATTTGTCACATGTATGGGATGGTGTTCTGATGTCAATGCTGCGCCGTCTGGTCAAAACGCCACCAGTTGGCCAAAATAACGATGTCACAAGCCAAGCTGAAGTCCGTGAGATGCGGACGCAACATCGCTAATTTTTAGTAAGTTTTTATTCCAGTATTAGACTCAAACTTGTTCTGTAATCTGAAGAAAGTAATGAGTTAATCATCAGATAATTTATAGATTTTTCTGCGACTTTTCAGATTCTTTGAGAAATAATACTGCACAGTAAATTTTCAAAAAAATATTTTGAAGCAGAAAATGTTGATTTTCATGGTTTTAGTGTAATTTTTCATAGTGTTTTAGTTATGGGTTTTTGCCATAAGTTTGACAAATCTTGGCAAAATTCACATAATACAACATTCTGTATTCTTCAATTTTTTTGAAACTTTTAATTATACGTATTACAATTGGAAGTTGACTTACGCAATGGCGCTGTCATTCGTTTTGTGAAAAGAACCTGCTGCTAACCCCTGTAGGTATTTAGGATCATACTACTTGACAGGTTAAAATGGAAGTTGAGGAAGGTGGTACATTTTGTCAACTGATGGGGATATTCATGCATGGAGAAAGAAGTGCAACTGGAACTAGTTTTTCGGTGATAATCACTTACTGGGGTCTTGTATTTTGAGAACCAGTTTGATGCCCATTATTCAGTGGAGAAAACTAGGTCTCAAAATGCGAGACCACTTGGTGTGACCATTAGCAATTTTTGTACAGAAATGCACACAAAATAACCTTTTTACTGCAATGAAGCATTGTTTTATTTCTGCAATGATCTTTCACTATCATTACTCAAAAATTAATATTTAGCAGACCAAAGACTAACCTATTTAAAGCCACATATAGCACCATTGAAAAAATTATATATCAGAAACTTTTCAGTGTGTTTACACACACACACACACACACACACACACAAACAGGTACTATGGAGAGGGTGAAGTTTCTTGGCTGCGTGAGCAGCCAGATTTGTCACCTTGATGTATTCCATTGAATTTGGTCGATTTCCACCTGCTCTTCTCTTGGCTTTACATGGCTTCTATGTTAGAAATCAATAAAGTTGTTTTGACATATACTAGATGTTTTACACCAGTCCTGTTAAATAAATAAATAAAAAGCACAAACTATTCTGAAAGTAGATGACAATGTGTTTTTTTTTGTTTTCTTAGCACCTCTAATACTGATTTTTGCGAGATACGAAGCCAGAATTTTTGTCCCACTTCCCACAGCAGCGCTAAAGTTTGCAAGACCCCATGCTGCTATTCCATGTCCTGGGCTATAGAGTATAGACCTTATGCGAGGTTATGCATGATGGACATTTTGTCCCACTTTTTGCTAAGCTAGGAACTAGTGATCTTTTCATTGTCTTTGTTCACTGATTTGTAATTAACTCTGGAGTACAATGAAACCATGGCTGTACCATTACATGTCATTTGAACATTAGATTATTAGTTTAGTAACCCTCAGCATACGCCTTTTGTGGCCAATAGTTAAATGTAATTATCACAATTATGGCACATGGAATTGAATCAAACATAAATCATACAAAGAATGATAACAATATTCTACTGAATATGATAACTATACACCACATTTTAGATGAATGTGCACAAAAATGATAATTGTAGAACAACCAGTTACCAGCTACTGTGATAATCTTGACTAGCATGTTAAGATACAATTAGAATACACCGATGCAGTATTACATTACACAAACACCATTTATTAACAACTTGTTAACATTCATAATTCTTGACACCCAAATACTACAAAAATGTCTGAGGTAAAAAATACGACTTCCATGAAATTGATCTCTATTGGTACCTTATTCAGATAAAAAAAAATTGGGCTTGGATAAAATAAATTGTAAAACTAAAAAGAACTGGAAATTTGGAAGTCAAATGTTGCCATATGTGTCAAGCAGATCTCACTGCCAGTGAAGGATAACAAACTCTGGTTCTCTTCCCAAACACTAGATGGTGCTACTGGCTGGTACTAGACAAAAATGTAACATGTGACAGCATGTCTGCTACAATGCAATCATTCCTAAAACTGCGTGACCTTTTCCTCCTGCTGTACAAATGTCACTCCACTTTTTAACAATGTCAATAGGTAGAGGAGGATCCCAGACTGGGTCATCGCATCTTTCGTTTCCATTGACAACAGGACGTCAGGAGTGAGATCTTGTGTGTTGGGCAACGCGGGACGCAGCATAGTGGGTCCAAAAATGGTGGCTAGATTTTGTTGACTCATCTTGTTTGCATGTTCCATGATGCTGACCCTGATAAAATACAATTACATAATTTTGTACCAGAATTTTCATTCATAAGCTCTCCTGATGAAAAGCTCACAGGCGTTTATTCGGAAAATTATGCCGCATCAATGCCCATGGGCATTTATTTGGCATTTCAACTTCTGGTGTAAAGGGTCCAGATACTGGGGCATTTATTTGGAAGTTTTCCTCTTAAAATCCCACTCAGTGTCAACTTTATGTCACAAATTCTTGAACATCATTATTTTATTATTCAAGAGCAACGCGGAGCATTGAAATGTGCCCACGACTGCACCGCAAACGGTGTGCTTCTAGGGTTGTTTATTTGTTTCATAAAAACGGCCACTAGATGGCGCAAAACATTCAATCCATCTGAAAACGAGGGCATGCTATCGCTTATTTAATAGAAAACTATCAACCAAATTTAATTGAAAACTGTCAAGGAACTTCAGAGAAACAAAGGAAAATGGAAAAATTGAAATTGCCACTATGGGGCACAGCCTTCGTTGGATCTGCCTGAAAGGCATTGTCGTCTGTTGTTAGCTTCATATGGTATATACAATTACAAAATTGAATAACAATCCTACAGTGGGTCTAGGAGATACAGCTATGGGCGCAAAACAAAACAAAACTACAACTAAGAGGCGCCACAGTAGTCGAATTCGTCATTGCCAACTGTCCTCTTCACACTGAGAACATGGACGCCTAAAAAACAGACTCGAAAAAAGCAAAAATAGCCACTAGGTAGCGCAAACTACCGCAATTCCATCCGAAAATGGCAGGATTGCATCATCTCGCCAATAGATGCCTATTCCTAATTTTATGAAAATACGTTGAGGACCTTTGAAGATAGACTAAAAGTGACAAAAAAAACTAAAATTGCCACCAGTAATCGGATCCGTCCGAAAGTTCACTCATACTGTCCCATCCATGAAAGGAACATACATTGTATGAGCAAAATTTCATGAATGTACGTCAGAGGGTTTTGGAGATAGAGCAGGGGATACCCGAGGGACAGAATTGGCATAATGCATCCCCATATAAATATGTGAGCGCATAAAAATGAACGAGGTGTTGGTGAACTATGCATTAACATGAAATTTTTTTAAAAAGTTTTACGTAAAAAATGTCAAAGTCGGCAAAACTACCACTTACCGTTTACACACCCCCTTTTCCAAATAAATGCCCGAGAGTTTATTTGGTGTTACTAAAACGTATCATGATAAATTTTCCGAATACATGCCCATGGGCTTATCTACGGGAAAATCACAGTATTTGTCGGATTCAGCCCAACAAATAGATTTTACTACAGCAAGGAGAAATCCGAGTTATCTGTGAGGCTGAGTGCACGAGCTAGAACAATAGCAATGTGGGTCTTTGTCAGATTTGAGTGAAATTTTGACTTTTGCATGTACAATTTACTTCAGTGGTAGTGTCAGTGGTAATTCATTAATATGGAAACCACCGTCACACACAAACGAGCCCATGGACCTTCATAAATGAAAAACAACCACAAGCTCGTGGGTTTGCCTTAGGAGTCAGAATCATAGTTTTAAAAAATGTTTTTTTTTATGATTTTCTCAAGTCACAATAAAATAAAGACTTTGTGAGACAGACAGGGAATTTAATGATACTTATTAATAAGCTCTTTCCAGCTTTCTGGAATCAGCCCTTCTTACTACGACCTAAGTGTACGTTTTGCTAAACAGGAAAGATAAAAAATGAGTTATTTTCAGAACATAAACTCCAGAGCTTTCTTTCAGAAATGTGCACCACATTCTTACCTCAACAGATGATTCAACAAACAAACAACAGTAGAAAAATTTGGTTCTGGCAAAGACTGCACCAAAGATATCATACAACTTCTTTTGCCATCAGGGTCAACCATTTCTGAAAAGCAAGATGTTCAGCGTAGATCAACATGAAGGCAAGATTTAATTTCAGCCAAAATCATATCAGCACCATAATTATTACGTTGGATCATGATTTGTTTCAATGAACCTTGCTAAAAAGAAATTCCAAGTTAAGACTAATCTGCTTACCATTAGTCCTCTATTGCACCATATCCCAAGTTATTTTATAGGTTTTATAATATTTTTGGAATGCTAATTTGTCCCAAAGTTCTTTAAAGTAGCAATTTTGAGGCTATGAAAATGCACTCTAGACAACTACAAATTAAACTGACCGAGGCACACCTTTGGTTTGAATACCCCCTCGAGTCAGTTTACTTATTTAAAAGACATGATCACAAAAGTGAGGACCATTCTTACCGTTGGCATCAGCCAAATTAGTGTACAAGTTGTCTGTGAACAGGGCTTCCGGTAGTTCACGCAGGTAGAGTTTTAATAAACCTGTGACTGCATTAATATCGTACTTCTTCAAATGACTAACAGCGGAAGAGCTACCTGTAAGAATATGATGACTCACAATGACAGACTCCAAGACTGAATCACTGGTAGAACGTTTACACATTCCTGCAATACCTAGTACGTACAGGAGAGTTAAGGAATAATTGTTGAATGAGTGCTGACCGAATCCTAGAGGGGGAGGATGAGTGATGCCCAATTTGTTTTTGAGTGGCTGGCAGCTCCTTACCGTCCTCTAGAAGTTCGGATGTCACCTCGTTGCCGGCAGTTCACAAGCTGTACTGTAGTTAGAACACGACTATCGTGTAGTATTGTTTCAGAATACCAGAAGCTTGCACGGCAGGTCTGAACTGTGGGTTAGCAATGCCCTCCAACTGCTAACTGACAGTAGTTTGAAAGAAACTAACTTCAATTAAAAAATTCACACTCAGCCAGCTGTGCTCTGTACCCTTTTCAAACTCGTTCCTCAGTTCCTGTACATCTGATGTGACCCCAGACACTCTGTATATGCCCACTTCATTCAGACCTCTTCTCTCTACCTCTTCAATACATGCCGTTACAATGAGTGGAATGTCTCCCTTCTCTTGCCTGCAATACACACACACACATGCTGGGGTACTACAACTTTCAGGTCTAAATCTACTCGGATGGTGCGAACAAATTAATGCTTCTTCCTTATCATCTGTCGACCAACAAGAGTGAAAATTGTCTGCCATTTTTTTCTAACTTTCTGCCTTGGGTTAGTTTGAAGATTTTTGTGCTTCGTTAGAATAAATCCTGGAGTACTGCTGTCGCTAAATGTTATATTTGTTAACTAACATAGCTTGTGTTCACCACTCGATGGACTTTCTACCAGTAAATATTAAAACTGGAAGCTACACCTAGTGGGATGATCTTTAATGAGACAAGTATTACTGAATAGGTCCAGTTTGGGACTCAGATAATACACAAAGGACCTTTATAGTCATTATGATTCCAGCTCTAATCCTCACCTATGGAGGGCTCATTTGGTGATGTAGAGTCAAGGCAACAGGAGTTTTCACAATAAACTGGAAAGACTTTGACAGAACTCTGACAGACTACGCCAAAATCTTAATTACAAGATCATCGTTTACACCATGTTTGAACTGCTTTCTTGTATAGTAATTAAAGACAAAATTAGTAGGAATTATGCAATGCATAATATCATGCAAACATTCCTAGGAACCGTTGATAAAAACAACAAAACAGCAAAACAGCGTACCGTGTCACAGTTGACAGAGGCGCACCAAACAACCTCTGTTTGATCTTCTGGCGGCATAACGACTTGCGCAGATTCTTCTCTCGTGGAGTGAACCGAATGGACACCGTCAAAGAGAGCTAGAATCATGATGAAAAATGTCTTAAAGTAATAAATTTCACTTCTACCCACATTCCGTCGCAGAATCTTAATTTTGATTTGGAACACTTATCACTTCAAAACTGGTCTGAACGTGTTGCTTACTCAGATGAGAAGTGATTTTTAGTCTTGCAATGAAGTGACAGTTCGTCACACTTCGACATCGTAGTCAATGAAGACAATGACACAATGTGACAAATCAACATGATGCAGAGTCTTGTCTCATGTAATACTGAACCTTCACAGAGATCGCACAGATGGAACAGACCAATGTCATAATGGTAAGTGGTATAAATTAAACATTATTTGTAACCAAAGGTGAGTTTAGGGCCATTTAAACCATGAGAGAAGTAGACAGAAACTGAAACATTGAGCAGCCAGAAAAAGTGTGACTGTCCTTTTTTGTCTCATCATTACTGAGGATGAATTATTTTTTTTCTTTTTAATTGTAATACAGACAGTGAACATTAAACGTTATGTGTGGAGCACCTTTCATTAAGCTGATGTGAACATAATGACTTTTTATTTTACTCTAATTGCACATAAAGTGACAGGCATGTGTGTGACTTTTTAAGCCCCTCACTTTAAACCTGCCATGCAGCGATACAAACAAAATACAATATGTGAAAGCCCCAGTGTAGCATTCATTGCAAGTATTTTCACTTCTGCTCAAATATAGACTATTTTTTGCAAATAACATAAGGCAGACGAAATCCAAACATAGATGGCAGACAACATCAAAAGTCACAAGCAGACGATATCAAGAGTCAAAGGCAGACGACACCAGAGAAAATTTACCTCATTCAGTGAGATAGTCTTCTCTTGAAAACTTTCCTTCAGCCATGTTGAACTTAGCTGTAATAGATTTTATTGCATTTAATTAACAAGTTCAGGAAATACCTGATTGGTTTATGGCAAACCCACTAGAGCGTGTCTCAATTGCTCACTTCAGTATTATTGAGACACATGTGAGCAGACGATAGTAACTCGTAGAACATTTTTAATGCCTAATGAAACAGTTTCACAGTCTGTGAAGTCGAAGGGGCCTGTGTTACAGCTGCTTGAATGTTCAAATGTAATGGAGATGCCATGTTGTGTAGTAACTATTAAAAGGTGGCTTACAGTAGTCTACTTTGAGAAAAAGTAACCAACTATACCTACAACATGTGTTATAATTTGGCAGGGATATCACCCGAGGAAGAAGTACTTCACTGAGCAGCAACAGATTAGTAGCCTTCACCCACAAATGAATAATCTATCTGATGCCACATAATACAAGATCATCATGAAAATTCATAGCAATTATCAATAATATTTAGAATGAAATATTACACAAGCTTAACAATCGAGCATTTTCAAAGTGAATAATAACTCCAGACCACTTTTTAGGAGTCTTTATTTCAGATGAAACATTATTGAAATTTTCTGTGTGAGTACCATCTCAAGTCTTATTTTTCCTTAATTTTGTAATTTATCTGCCAAATACTAACAATTAGTAACAAGAACAATGCGGAGCGTTGAAATGCGCCCACAATTGCACCGCATACGGTATCCTTCTAGGGTTGTTTATTGGTACCAGTGGCCAGTAGATGGCATACTTTGCAAAATGGAAAGGCATGGTCATTGTCTCCTCAATAGGCTAGGGGCAAAATGTGAGTAATCTTCATAATACAAGCACATCCTATACACCAGTTGCTTAAAGCACCACAGAAATATAGAATTAAAAACAAATTTACCAACATACGAGATTAGCACAGCGTTAGAATGCCAGAAACAAATTTCTACTTGGAACTTTTCCTTCACAGTCACGAAGTAACACAAAGTATACACCTGAAGACCTATGAAAATACAGAGGTCAATGTAAAATACTAAAATTGCCACTAGAGGCAAATACTAAAATTGCCACTAGAGGCATACCGGTAATCAGAATCATCCTAAAGTCGTCATCGTCCGTTGTCAACATCACATAAATACACTTGCTAAATTTAGTAAAGATCCTGCGAACGGTTTGGGAGATACAGCCATGGGCGCAAAAAAACAAAACTGCCACTAGGAGGCGCCACAGTAGTCCAAATCGTCTGAAAATCATTGTCAGCTGTCTTCCTTATAGTAAGCACATACACGCCAATTTTCACAATCATCCTTTGAGCGGTTTGGTTGATAGAGGGGTGGACGCAAAAATACAGACTCGAAAACAGTAAAAATGGCCACTAGGTGGCGCAAACTACGTCGAATCCATCTGAAAACAGTAGGATAGCGTCATCTCACTAATAGGTGCCTACATACCAAATTTCATGAAAATCCGTTCAATACTTTTGAAGATACAAAGGTAAGCGTAAAAAACTAAAATTGCCACTAGGGGACACACCGGTAGTCGGATCCGTCCGAAAGTTCGCACATGCCGTCCCATTCATGAATGGAACATATGTGCCAAATTTCATGAACGTATGTCAAAGGGTTTTGGAGATAGAGCAGCGGACGCCGCCCAGACGGACGGACGGACAGAGATGATGGCATAATGCGTCCACATATAAATATGTGGGCGCATAAAAACATGTTTTAAAGCATGTGCAATAGAGTCATACCTCCAAGGCGCACTGGCCTAACAGAACATTTTGTCGAGAAGTGCGTTTATAGCACATTATGCGAAGGGTATTGGATGCATCCAATTCAATCTCAAAGTCTTGGTTCCATTCCGCTGAAGTAGTGCCAGAGACAACAATGGTTTTGGCCTTCATGTAGAAATGGCCATATGAGTCCACTTCAATACAGGTGAACAGGTCTGCAATAGATGGGATGAGCATGCACGTAAACACAGCTCCTAACTTATAGACATATGGCTCACGGGGCTACTAAACTCAGCTGCCTCACGAACTTATGCCCTGACTCACAAACATGACTTTCTGATTCTAAAACGCCACATGCTGCTGCATTTATCAGGCCCATGTAAAGTAGCAGTTGCATTGTTTCCAACTCTTGATAACTGTGCATGACATCACAAAGTAGAGACGGGAATGAATGGCATTTCTGACAAACCAAAATTATTTCCATTTGGTAAAGAATTAACTGCAGATTAAAATCTAGCATACTTTCTTTGGAGTAATTCTTTGTTAAGTCCATGGAGCAGTATATATGTCCATCAACTTGATTGTTTATTTCTTAAATGATGAGACTGGCAATGTCATATGCACCAAAATATCACATTATATTTCCTCACAGCACCATGCGCATTACTGTGAGATCTTGCAAGTGTACACAAGGTGGAACCTATGGAGTATCTTCAAGCTGCTGCCACAGTGTCCGTGAAAATTTCCGTTAATAAAGTAATCTATATCCACCCACCCCCACCCCCCCGGTGACCTAAGTGCCACCTCCCAATGGGACATAATTTATGATAATCTTGGGATTGTAAATCTCTTGGCTATGACTGTTAAGACAATCCTACAGTGACAGCCTTAAGTCTTTACGGGTATCATTGCCGAATGTGCCAATTTTTTCAAACAAAATTGCATAAAATGTCTTGTCTACGATTTCATCTTGATAAGACTGACATAAGTGCCTATTAATGGTTATTATAGGCTGCAACTCTCATAGGCAACACCATGATCATACTAAAGCAATTATTAACCTGCATTCTGTTCAAGAACCGAACTTTTGATTTAGACCATTTACTGTGCCTACAAAATTGGTCACAGTTTGTTCCTTACTTGGAAGAGAAGTGATTTCTGAGTTTACAAACTAAGAAAGGACAATTCATTTTTCATTGATAACACGCTCGACGCATGAAACAAC
The DNA here is from genome assembly GCA_002633005.1 of Phoronis australis. Lineage (NCBI taxonomy): Eukaryota > Metazoa > Phoronida > Phoronidae > Phoronis > Phoronis australis. The sequence continues at coordinate 700,922 of NMRA01000163.1, forward strand.
ATGCCATGACAAGCCAACTTGTAGAATTTAGTCTCAATCACTTACAAACACTCAGTTCATTCAAAGCCCTGAAATCACCTCAACAAAGGAACAATTTGAGATCAATTTCATGACAGTATGTGGTTCGAATCAAAAGTTGGTTCTCGCGATGGAAGGCAGGTCTACAGCTGTCACGTCGTCCATCCTGAATATCATAAAGATTGAGGCAATTACCACAAGCAGAGTCCAATCCTTCCAGCTTATGCACAGTGACATTCAAGAAACCATTCATAGATTCCTTCTCCACAGCTGAAAGAAATAAGACTGTGTTCACTGCAATATCCTAAGACCAGAACATGACCGTGGAGCAGTTCAAAACTTAAGGTGGTTAAATTTAGAATACAACACATCCTAAAATGCTCACCATCAACAACGTTTAAGTACAGTACCCACATCAAGAAAACGCCAAAAATTAACAGTGAGAAAAAATCCATTTCCCAATGATGCCAGATTATTCCCGCTACTCGCACACAGTTACCATGGCAGGTCGTTCTGTTTGCATTCAGCCATCATAACAGGAAATTCCAGTTCATTTTCAAATGCTTAATGCTTAAGTCTAAAGGTGACTATTGTAAAATCTCACCAATTTCGGACAAAAATAATTTTTATACCAAAATTGTCCTTTTCTCATTTTTAAGACCTCACCTTCTTGTGCAGGCAATTTAAAAAAAATTTAACATAGCACTAATTTGGTGGTATTTATTCTATATGATACAAATTAGAAAACAGTCAGATTTTATCTGTCAGCCATATTGTGTCCTAAATTGGTGAGATTTTCCCAATAGTTAAATCTGTAATGTAGACTCTGTCCTAATTGCACCTCTTTGAAAAAATATCTTTTCAACAAAAGGTTCTTCAACTAACAAGCTAGTTTTTTCAGTTTCATTGGAAAACTTCAACCCATGAAGCTGAAAGCTACAAAAAATAAATGCAGGTGGTGTGATACACCTTGTACCAGACATGCACAGGCCGCGCATGTGGGCCCATTGCAATGATCACCTGGAACCATTTTTAAGCTTTATTAAATAAATATATAGCTAAAACTGAGAGGAGGAGCTAGAAACCTGACTCAAGGGTTTAGCAGTGTGACCCAGTGGGACTCGAACCCACGACCTCAAGTAAAGAAAGTGGGCACACACTAAGCTACACTGCCTCCTCAAGATGAAGGCTAATCCTGGTGGGCACTGTTACCCCTAGTAGTTGCAGCACTGTTTTTTTTAGTAATAGTCTGATAGTCCGATACAATGTCCCCGAATTTTGAAAACCAGTTTTCTCCAGTAAATCAAACTGGTTCTCAAAATGCAAGCATATTATATCAGACACTTGCCCTTTCATTTAAAAAAATGAAATTTTTACTCGAGTACACATCAGCATCCATTGTTTTGTCACGAACTAATCAAGCTTGATTCACACGCTATTTTGAAAACTTGCTCTTTGGTCTTTGCTCAAGTATAGCATAGTCACCACTTCATATCAGGTACACGCAGTTAAATGCACGACATATTAACAAACTTAGCTAGCCTTATTTAATGAACCAAATATATTAGTTAAAAAATCTCTCAATTGATCTATCGCCAGGATTTTGAGTGACAGCTTAAGTGACGAATTAGAGCGCAGCATTCATAACACATCTTCGTTTCCAAGCTGCCATTTTACCTAACGAACAGAACGTTACCGGGTAAAACTAATTGTTTCATTGTTTGTCGACATTTTGCAAAGGGGCGTAGCTTGCAATATGTCAATTACAACAAACACACTAGTGGCGTAATTTCTGAATAGAAAACTGATTCAGTCCTCAAATTCAAAAATTACCAAATAAGTCCCATAACTCGAGTTACCTACCTTGCCTCATGGCTGTCTCCTCTGCAGCACTGGAAGCTAGCTGCTGGCAATTATCCAGCATTCTCTGCACTTCCTGAGACGACATGTTGAAACCGGGAAGCGCTAAAATGAAACCACACAAATTAAGGGCTCACAAAATGACAGGCCAGTGTCAAGTGTTTCTGGTAGGATTTCCTTTCACAACCTTCATGTTACGAAACTGAACTAGAAAAAAAGGAAGAAATACTTCATAACGCTGCTCGTAGTATATTAATTATCATTTGAACTAATTGAGTTTCGGCAGTCTGCAAGCCTACGGTGCCTGAAACTTAAACATTGCAGATGCGTACAAAGGATAACTGAGTTTTCATGCTATATAGACACTACCACTAAAGGAGATCATGTCAAACCCCACTGATCAGGGAAAACTGTGGGGTTTGGCCGATTGAACTAGACCGTATTTATCCACCTTGGCTGTGTCGCGCTCAGCTCACAATCAACGAGATCCCGACTAGCTGCTCTATTCATCAAGTCACGAGCGAGAATAATGGGCTTCACTCATGCGGACACGATCAGCTTATTACAATCTAGCCTAGATGACCGTACTTTTTACAGCGAGCGCTTTACATAGTTTTGAGTGGAATATTTGAAAAGAGGAGAGAAAAAAGATGTTGGTACAACTTTAAAATTTTTCAAATGGGTCCAGAATAAGAGATTTAGCAACACTCATGATTACTTTCATTCGGCGCACACAAATACAAAAATATAGAACCCAAGTTATTTAGATTTTGGAACACATGCATTGCAATATTCAAAATACGTATTTCTTACAAGCTTTAAAACGACGTTGTTCAATTTCATTGTGCTCATTCATTGTCATCCGTCAAATCGGAAATTTCCGAGATGTGATCTGCGGCGTGCGCGTATGTATACAAAACACGTGATTGCTATGTTCCTGAAGTACGAACATTAAGAAACTTTAGCATGCCGTTATCATTGACAGGTACACGATAAAACGAATTTGGATTTTAACGACAGTTGATACGGCGAGCTGGCTGACCACAGCGTCAGTGTTTCCGTTAGACCCAGAAATTTCACACAGCCCAGGTAGTTCACCTCATCCCCTACATGTAGATCGAGCCTAGGACTATTAATGTTTTACTCCACGGTAGAATTAACGACCGCAGGCATGTGCACACATAATCTGTGAGTTAACCGGCACTCACCTTGCAAGTTGCAGCCGTTTAAGTGAAAAACAATCTAATAGGCCTAAACGCCATTTTCTTGTATAATTCTCCGCCTTTTGTAACAAAAAAGTCTGTCGTCGATGACCTGCTCGCGCTCGCTCACTCACTTTCATGTGCAGACGAACTTCAACACAAACGTCACGTGACAACAACATGTGTGTTCATCCAGAGATTTTTCTCATGTTGTGGGGTACGATGTAGTGCAGAGTTGGACTTAATCACAATTAATCTGGACTCCACATGAACTTTAAAAATTGTACGATTTCAGGTAATTTGTTGAGTCGAAACTATATTTTTATTCAAGAATTCAAGTTTTCCTGTCGACGATCGCGACTCAGCGATGTATCAGTCAGCAAGTTTTCGTCCTGGGATATCAGCATAATTTTTTGAAAAATGATCATAATTTAACAACGGAGTTTGATAGCAATGCACCACAATTTTGTAGAAAGACTGTCATAGGCTACAAATGCGTCACAGAGCATAAATTTGATGAATCCTATCTTCTGATTTTATCCATTTCGGAAACCGGGTTTCAACTGCCTTAGGCTACAATAGGCCTAAGTGTCCCCTCCCCATGAAATGAATTTTTCTAAGAGTTTGCAGTTTTCCACCAAGGCTAGGTGATGCTACATTATTCTTTGTTGCATTATTTAACTGGTCTTGGCTAAATATCATTTTATGGCCTGGTCCTCCATTCAGCCAAAAGTAGTTCCACAGGTGGCTTATCAGCCAATTATTCACGCATGCCGACTCACAATAGAAGCCTGATAAGAGTGAAGGTGGATAAATGCAGTGTTCCTACAGCTTCTTGTGGTAGTGGATGTGTTCACAACACCTTGAAATAAAAAATATTTTAGCCACAGTATGGCGTTTCTTGGCCTATAATCTATGACTGGAATAAGGCAACTATGAGCGAAGAAATTCCCATTAACTTAAAGTTTTTCAGCTGTAGTGGCGGAAAGCTTGGTGCCACACAATCAAGTCTAGCTCACCTCGTGACTTCATGGTGGCAAAAACATCCTTCCACTCATTCCTTTCATAGTCTGAGCACAGCAGGAATTTGTACAGTTTGTCACTTTGCTTCTGATTGGTCAAGGCAAACAACAAATTGGGCTCGTACAAGACTAGCGTAGTCTCCATGTCGGCTACTTTCTTCTTGAGTTTCTCAACATTTCTGCTTGACGACTTGCTACTCATACGCAGTCTAACAGAGCCCTGTTTCTTGATTCGTGATTCTTCCCGCCGCAACTCAGACTTGCAGCCTTTCACCTTCTCACGCAGTGTCTCGATTTCTTGCCGATTTTTATCACGCCCTTTTCCTGAAACTGTAATTTTTATATATATAATTAGTGGAGAAATAAAAGTGCTGCACAACTATGATGACACTCTCTTCAATTCTGAGCAATACCGTTAGTTCAAAAAATTAGAGTGAGAACTTTTCTCAAAATTTTAATTTTAAGAATGACATTTTCACTCTGAAAAATGCATTTTCGTATTTTTAGAAATTCATTGCAAAAAATCTTATTTTTTGAAAACTACGGGAAAACTCCAACATTTAGGAAATTAATTCTGCAATGTCCAAAATTAAGGAAGTTTCCCTGTAATAAAAGCAAACACAAAAAATAAACAAACTGAGAAATGAAACTCCATTACTTCATAATCCGATTTCACTAAATAAATACAAAGCTGTTGCCTGACTGTGTTTACTTGATTCAACGATTTACATGTTTTCACTACCTGTTTCACTACCATGTAAATATTAGTTTCAGGAAGTATTGTACAAAGTGTAACATGATCTAAATACACAAGTCATGCATCTTGAGATAGGGTAATGACATCAGCCATGCACATTAACATCATGGCATTCCAGGTTTGGATGGGTAAGTAGTCCCCACAGTGGCTCTGAGTTTTCCAGACTGGCCATAAATAATAGCTATCATTCCATAGGCGGATTTAGGGGGGAACCAGGGGCCCCCCCTTGCCTGTAGCAAAAAAATAAAACAGCAAGAGTGTAGGCAAATGTTGAGTTTATTAATTAACCCCAGTAATTAACATTATATGGCTGAAACAAGATTTAAATGTGTGCAGTTTTAGTGTGTTTGGGGGGGCTCAGATCCAATTTCAAGTGTCAAATTCGGAACTATGGTTAAGTATAGGCTCTCCCGTGATATCTCAGACGACCGGCAGTGGCGCTGCACACTACGCCTCCATTTCTGTCGTCTGCTTCACTGTGCAATAAAGAAAATTACTTCATTTTTAAAGCAAATAGAATCCGAGTGACAATGAAAAGACAGAAGCTCTTGGTAAGATGTGAATTTTAATCGAAACCTTAGTGAATCACTCAGAAACTCATAAATCTCTCTTTGTCAAACCTTAACTTAAGACGATTTCCAAGGCAATCACGTCATTAATGCCAACACAAAAAAAAACAGATTTGGTGTTTTGAGCAATTGAAGACTATTTTAAATACAAGTTTGTCACGAACTGATTGCACAAAATATAAAAAGTGTAATAAATATTACAAAAAGAAGTAGGTTTCGCACGCAAACCCCGTGTTCCATAAACAAGTAGGTCTCTTAGAATCAATGTGCGAGTGAAGTCGTGGTGGTGAAGGGGTAAAGCACGCGCGTTCTATCCGCCAGGTCGTGAGTTCGAGTCTGATATCTGCAATTTTTCAAGGTTGACACGATCTCTGTTTCTTTTTTCTTTTGCCTTTTTTTTCTTTGATAATACTTCAGGAATCAAGGAAAATGCTTGACTTTTAGAGAAAAAAAAAACAGAAATATTTTCCTGGCGGGAGGCGGGTTTGCAAACTCCCCTCCCGACCTCCCCCCATTCGGTGCTATGCGCATCTACAATTATGGTGCTTTGTGCAAATGTTTACAGACAAAATGTTGCCCCTCCCCCTTGTGATATCCTAGATCCCCCACTGCATTCACACACAATAAGGTCTTTTGAATTTGACATGCAAGTTCAGTATAAGTAGTTCTTTGTGAACCCTGCTCTTAGTCATACAACTGTCCCAGTTGGACAGTGTAAGTAAACACAGCTTAACAAAGGGTTTATTGTCCTGGCTGAGACAGGAATTATTTTATTACCCCCTGTGGATTTGTGGATAGCCAAGTGCAGAATGGGTTAAGACAAAAGTTAAAACCAATACCTTAACAACTAAGGGTGTACAGTTAACCACACAACAAATGAATGAAGCTGCAGTTAATACCACTGAACTCAGAAAGTGATCCAAATTAAACATTAGTATAGAAAAACTGACATATTAAGTCAGATCCAAGGAGAACAAGAGAATTTATCACTCAGAGAAAGACAAAGTCTGACTTGCATATCTGAAGGTCCAAGTGAACACTAAGTAAAAACAAAATACAGTAGTGCGGAACTTTGTATGGCAAAAATCCTACATAATAATGTACGTCCAACTTACAGGATTTTTGCTTTTAAGCCATTTATTTGCATTTACTGAATTTGCTGTATGTTAAACAACACACTATGAATTTCAAACAGCTCCACATAATCTTATTAGAGCAGATAATTGGCTACAGAAACAATGCCCAGATGTTCATCATTATACCACTTTGTTTTTCTGGAAAAACTGTGATTGTTATGCAGATCACAACATGAATTTTTTGCACAGACTTGCATTTCGGTTACTTAAGTCTATAACATACAAAAGCATTTCTGGGATTTTTTTTTAAAGCCTCACAGCCTGAAAGCTCGGCTGTCAAGAATCAAGACTTTCATTTTTTCAAGGAATGCTGATGTCTTCATTTTTGTCAGTGGAGTTCTTGGACCATTAAGAAAAGGAAAATCACAGACTCTTTTGTGGTGACAAATCTCCATGAAAAATTGTAATTTCTTAGAAAAAACACACAGATGCATGACTGACTACGAACATCTGGGCATTACGTTTGAGCACATATTAAGATTCTGAGATTATCTATTTTATTGCTCAACCATAAGTTGTTCATGAAATTTGACTTTTAACAAAGATAGCCAATTACCTTAACATTCATTACAAAATTTTGGCATGTCATAAAGCTGGACACTCAAAACACACTGAAACTGAGAAATCCTGTCGTATGGAAAAGAAATACAGACTCGACTCGACATTTTCGACCACAGTACCGTTAGATCCAGAGCTTACTCGTGAATTATTCAATTTAGCCTTCACGTGTCATCCAGCATGATTTCACCACTCGCTCTGTAGAACCACACCATTGCATACTGTGAGACTAACCTGCCTGTTCACTCTCATCAGTGTCAGGGATGCACAAATCAGTCAAGGGAATGTGCCACTTTACTTCAAAGCTTTGCTTATACCTGAAAAGCAAAAAACCGAGAAATTAAAAAAGTAAAATTACTTCAGTAAAAGTATTGCATTGACAGTAGCCAGAGGACATAATTCTTCATTTATTTCGTACAAAAATAATATTATAATCGTATTTTTTTCTATATTTTACGCTGCTGCAAATGATGGACACTTAACACAATGTTGTTTTATAACATCTTCACAATATAAACCAAGCTCATAATTAATCATTTTCTCAATTTTTCTTCATTGGGAAATTTGGCAAAATAAAATATCACTTTTGCACAACACTACGTATTAATAGGTGAAAATTTCACTTTACTGACTCACATCATTGGCAAAGCCATCACCCACCAACTCTCAAATAAAATCATTATTAGAATACCACACGGAAATTTTCAACACTAACAGCACAGCAATTGAGGAAAATAGCAGTTCTTTGGTTTTGAAAACCGTTTTGGATACACATCATATAATTTGATTAACATCCAAGAAAATAAAAAGCGTGACTGCATTTCAGCTACCACAGTTGACAATAACAATGCTTCAAACTGACAACAAACAACGCTTTGTCAAAAATGCTGCAAGTGTATCAAAAGGTCAATACTGTGCAGGAGAGTTGGCAAAAATGAACAGTGACACCTTTTCAAGACTGACTTGTACGAATTAACTGAAGGTGATACCCTGCATCTGACTTGTGATTGAATGATTTCACACTTTGGCCACTAGAGCACTAAAAGAGAAGCCAAACTCGCATAATATCCAATACATGCTGGCATCCAGAGACCCAAGACTCAGAGAACGTGTTGTGCACTGGTGTCAAGATCTTTGCCACGACTCACAGTACATGTCGTCCAACTAATGCCAATTATTATGCAATACCTATTAGAACTCTTTGATGCGACTCCCAGTGTGTGGCGCACATCACAGCATAAACAACTGGCTATAAGTTCTGCTGGCTGTGTCACGTGAAATTTAGCCCAGCACATAGTCCATGTAACAATATGACAACTGAATGAACCAACTGCCAGTTCATTCACTTGTTCCAGCATGGTGTCTGAATCTTTACCAAGACTCAATGTGAGGGTCATACAACACATTCTACGCACTGATCCTCAGATCCTTGATAAGACACATCGTGGCATGCAACTAATATAATACATACTGGCGTCCAGATCTTTGCTTGGCACACACCAGCACATTGTTGAACAGAAGAAGACTGCGAAGTTTTCTCGAGTTACCGACCTGCTCCACGATCAACCTGTTCCTCACCAAATAACTCTCATCCTTCAATAATAAATGTGGTTATTCAGACTCATTGAATTCAAATAATTGGCCTTTAAAGTGAAATTCCAATTTACCTGCTCACTGCATGGCTAAAAATGCACAGTTCACATTTAATTAGGAGACAAAAGATGTACAATACAAATGTGCTCTAATATTGAAGTAGAATTTTCTGCCGAGAAAATTCATTAATAATCAAATAAATTCTATTAATCAAATGAATTTTCAGTTTTTCTCAATTGTTTTGTAAACTGAGGACATTTTGCTGGTGTGTTGAAATTTGACGGGTTGGTTCATTACTAAAACAGCAAGCCTGAGTGATCTGGCCATAGTTTTCACCATTTTATAGGCTTAGTATCCATTTAAAGGTTTGAAAATGTCAGTTCCTAAACTCCCCACTGGAGGACGCCACTCACAATGAATTCAGTTCATGCCCTGAACAACACCAGCATTCACTGTCATGTTGAGCATTTATTTCACCTCAACCAGATTTCCAAGATGGCTGCAATTACCTGCACTTTTCCCTGTGCTGAAATGATGTCAGCACCCAACATCTCCAGAGAAAACTGAGTTAACTTCTGGGCCTTCAATAGCAAATTATGATCCTTATGGCAGGTCGGGGTCGACTTAAGAAGATCCTTCAAGAAAATACAATGCAAAATAATTAATGCCATCTATCAATCAACATCTGTATTAACTGTGTTTTATTTTTGAGAACTGCCCCATGTTGTAAAATGTGCAACGTGTAATAGATAAATGACAGTTCGGTAATGCCTGACACCAGCCTCATTGACTTGAGTTGACAGACGTCCATTTTATGCGCCAAAAACAATTTGGGTTGACATATACTGGTTCCAAACCAAAACGCTGCATAAAGCCTATTTCCAGATGGCATCCCAAGTTTTTTTTTTGACAGCAAAAAGTTTTATTGTTATCGTAATGCAAATACAATAAAGCCAAACAGTATAAACATTCCCGCGCACAGTCACGCTCACATTCATACACAGGGGGGCCATTGGTTGTATGCAGTATAAATTAAAATAAAGGTCCTAGAGGGGCCCATCTTTCCTCGAAGTCGAGATACCTGCAATGGTTATAGTACATAACCTTTTCTACTTTGTAGTAATCAAAAACAACATGTTTAAAAAGTGCAAAACATGGTTCTACATTCTGAAGTCTTTACTTGTGTATGTGGTAGTTGCCTAAACATAAAAGTAGATTTATGATTTTTGGTCCATTAAAGGAGCCAAAAATTACGTCAAAATGATCAAGTCTCATATCAATTCCACAGAGCTTTTTTATCCAGTTTTCAACAGTTTTGGACAAGTAAACAAGACCACTACAAATGAAAAAGGTCTTCAGAATGAGAATTACAAAAAGTACAACTATCTGAATTTCTAACACCAATCTTACTCAAAAACTTATTGGTTCCGAGTAGTCTGTGAGTTAAACGTCTTTGAAACCATTTAAGCTGGACATCACAAGAAAAGTTAATAGAATAAGAATAAGCTTTTCTCCACCACTCATGGGGAATTACAGTATTCAACTGTTTTTCCCAACTTTCCTCAAATTTGGGTTTTTTATATAGTTTTTGTATTAAGTGGGTATAAATTTGTTTATTGACTTTTTGTCTCAATATAAGAATGGAATTAAATGTTGTGCAAAACGGCAAGGTTATCTCGATTTCACTACATGGCCTAATTTGAGAATGACGAATAGTTTGATGAATTGCACTTCCAATACCCCAAAAAGATGTAAATGATGGAGAAAACCTGTATCTTTCACAAAAACTCTCAGTCTGGTAAGACATAAAATGACCATTATGGTTCAACAAATCGTGGATAAAAATTATCCCTCTTTTATACCAGTCATTGTAGAAAACAAACTTTTTATCAATCAAAATATGTTCATTATACCAGAGTGGTTCGTAATAAAATTCCTCTTTAATGTGAGTTTATACAAAATGGATGTTCAGGCTTCGATTCACTCTGTACTAGGCATATTGCAGCCTTGCCGTAAATTGAAATCAGGCTAAGTGCACGTGCCTTACACGCACAACTTACATGCAGAACCAGCGTGCCACGTTGAAATCTCACTACTGGTTTGTGCAGGAGTTCTGTAAAACACAATTAACATAACTGTTAGGATTACCATACCTTAATACATTTTTGCACACCCAGTTTCAAATTTAAAGTAACAACAGATTTCTTCACATTATAGATCAGGAAAGGTGTGAAGGATGTTACCTAGTCCTGAGTTAACTTTGTTTATACTGGACAACCCATGTGGAGCTGACGGCAGCCATGAAAGAGGGTGACCCAGTCCTCAATAATACAGGAATTCAACAGTTAGTATTATGGAATGAAAATAACGCAGATCTGTTATTGCCTGAGGTGAAAAAAATCAAACGATACTTTCCAGAGAAATGTCAATGTGCTAAACTTTCTACCTCACTATGTTTCCGTGTCAACAATGACAAACAAGAGTACACAGCAGCTTGAATTTTGAAGTTTCATAAAGACATACAACACAAGACAAAAGTAATCAGACAAAATACCTTTCTCCCATCCGATAATAACTACTAGGGGACCAAATTCTAATTACAGAATATCTTAACGACCTAAACTTTCCCCGTTTCTCTTCATTCTCAGTCATGACTATAACACTTCTCTGATGATGAATTTGGTTTCCACCCAGCTGTCATGACAAGAAATTCCATGACATTTTGTTTGAATACTTTGGCATGTACTGTATGCTTCAAAATCCATGACATCATCAAGTAAAGAGCAACAAAATTGTTACGCAGGTGAGATATTTAACTCCTATCAACGATCAGTTAAGTTTTATTAAGCAGCTGAATTGTTCTTTAAAACCAGCAGTTTTTGTTGAATGTGAGTTTGAACACATAACCAGATGCACAGGACAAAGAAACACATCGTAGCCTACCATCTAAGTCATAAACTTCCTTGTTATTTGAAGGGAGCTTCATGGCCTGCAATATACAAAGATCAAACATGCCCTACATTTCCATGTGACAACCGCAAATAGGAGATCAGTTTAGAAAAACGTGGCAATGGGTAAATTGCCCCACTGGGCCTCGAATCTATGAGCAAGTTTGGCAGAGATATGAGACACATAATTTTCTGTAAGTTCTTTTTTGATTTGATTTTTGGGAGAGGCATTCTAAAGCTACCTCGGTAACGTGGCAATTTGTGATGGCTCTAAACAGCCAATTGCAAATCAAACTGATAAATCCAAAGTTGGAATTTGTATATTATCAAGCAAGATGCGCTTGACAACAGCGCCAACATTTTTGCAGTTTTGATCAATGTTATAATAATATTGATTGGTTGCTCAGTATTGTCCTCATGCTAGAATCTGAAAGTAATGGGTATTGCGAATCAGTTTTTTACGCACATACTGGCCTGAGTTAAGCAATCGCAGTACGTCAATGGATATTTTTTGATGCAACATTGACGTGGAGCGTAGTAAAAATAGCACCATCCCTAAATTATGCCAGTGCAAATTAAATTTAAAGGGGTCTGTTTCTAATTATGACTTGAACAGTCAAGAAAATCATGCAGGAATTAACTAATTATAGCAAAATGGACTCAAAGTTTAATAGCCATCAGAACTGTTGCTATCTGTGTTCAATTTTATAGTGACTGATATCTTCTACACTTGTATGTACACGTTGTGACTAGAACTCAAGGCAAATGTGTCTTTAGATTTCAGCAAAGTATTTTTTAAATATACTCAGCAGCAAACCATTGCTTCAAGTAAGTGCAGTTAAGTAACATGACACGGCACAACGACCTAAATGTATATTTTGACCAAATACTCTCATAAATCCAAAATTGCTGTATATTCAAAACCTGAGCTCATGCAGCTTAAAAAGTGAACATAAAAAAGTAGATTGAAAGTATTAATTTTATCACCGGATCGCATAGGCAGTTCTTACCTGTGACATTTCTCTGAAGCGCTCGGATTCTTGACAACACCTATGGAAAGTGGTCATTGCTTTCTGATAATTCTTCAAATACTCAACATTGTCTGATGAGAAGACAGCCTGAAAAAAGTGTTAAAACTATAATGTCATGTTCAAACCAAATGGGACAGTTTCAGAGATTCAGTTTTTAACCATGGCAAATGAAATGAAGAAACACCTGATGTATACAGTCATGTGCATAGTTACTTAGATGACCAACAATGTCATTGCTAGAAGTTTAATTGAATTGCATTTTTCCCTGTTAAGCTGGTTAGAAAACGAAAATCTGATTTTCACTCTCATAAAATTGGTCTCATAATATTCCTTACTACGGTAGAAATTTATTTCATCTGTTACCAACTGAAATCATAGGCAATGCACATAATACACCATGCAATGCGCAATGTACACGCGCCATTTTTGAATTCTGAGTTTAGGGTTGGCCAACCTCAATAACCCCTGCAGTGTTTTCTTGAGTTATTGTCAGTTTTAATGTCCTTCAATGTAATGGAAGTAGAATAAAAGACCACAATACAATGATATCTTAGAAACAGCTGACCATTCATATGAAACCTTCAGATACCATTCTTAATGCACTACAAAACACTAGTTGGAATTGTTTCTTAAATGTTTCATAATTGTGTGTCGGATTGACAAAACATAGGGCTACGATTTTTACAAAAAATAATCAAAATTTATGGAAGAATATAAAGCGATAATTTAGGAAACAGTAACACTACTTTGGAGATTTTATTTTGAACATTTATATCAAATGAAATTTATCGATGCTTTCCTATGAATCCACCGCTCTCTTTCGCTCAGTTTTACCAAAAAAAAACATAGCCATGTGACCCAAGTGAAAAGAAATTGTCTAAAAATGTCATCAGAAAAAATCGTCTACAGGGAGACCGCTGAGGGAAATCAGCTGTTACGGATTCATTTTCATGAAGGAGAGTAAGGATCAACCAAAAAGAGAATTTTTGTATGCTTCTGAGAATAAAATATTATTGAAATCTCTATCAATAGCGGGTAACCTGTTCTGACAGTAATATCAGCTCTATAACAAGTCCTTTAGAACAACGTAGAAAAATAAATATTTCTCCATAATAAGTAATAATTATGGAATGTATAAAGATCTCTGAAAAAATTGAGACTTTTAAACTAAAAAATTTCAATGACGTAACTTTAAAAAACACCAAAGGAATTAGTGACACATTGGATTCAACATGCAAACAAAGTATGTACTAAGAACAAAGAAACAAAAAGCTCATTTTCAATCAACAATAAATACAATGTCTTACTTTTAATTAGGAAAAAATAGAGAGCACTGCCAATATCTAAAACGTACTTGTTCCTTGAAAATGTTTCCAATCATAGAGTTATCCGTCCAGTTCTTGACAACCGGCTCCAACATGGCAACAAAGTCCGAGTGACGTTGGTGAAGAGCGGGTATCTTGAAAAACATGCACTCAATATCCTCCGCGCTAACCACAGGCTGGGAAGTTTCACCAGCCTTTTCCAATATGTTTCGCACCTGCAAGAATATTTTTTGACTGAACAAGTGTCTAAACTGTATTATACCGTATTATGCCGTATTATTAGTGAAGAACAATTTTATTGGGCATAGCGCCCAGTCAATTTAATGCGCACCCTCAATTAAGATCAAAAAAGCGAATGGGTGTCTAAGTCTTTGTGAACACTAATCTCACATGATTTTTCCCCAAAATCTACGAGACTTGCCTACTTTAATTATTGACAGTCAGCATTTCAGCGACTCCTCACTTTATTCAGGTGCAAAAGTACTCTCCTAATGCTTTATTTGACTCATGCTCACAAGGCCGACGTTAACATAACTTCCTAGCATTTCCTGCACAGACCGCAAGTGCAATTAACTCGCTTTAACCCCATCCTAAATTTAACCACCTGCTGCATTGACACCAAAGGGTAAAGGCAGTTTTATCTCAGTCGCCAACTGCAAATTAGTTGCTTGTCATTCTGTCAATGGTGACAACTTATAGAGTACTAATCAGCATAAAATTGACAAAATTTATTAGTCGAATGGGAGCAATTTAAAACTAATTTAACATTTTTAACTTTCAAGCGAAAAGACCATATAAAACAAATATTATTCAGAAAGCAATATAAAAGCATTGATTGAAATATTAATATGCACAATGTAATATAATGAATATTGATACCTCTTGTAGAAACTTGAGCGTGTCTACGTATTGTCGCTCACTCTCTAGAATACCATTAACCACCCACTTCCTCATACGCAACTTGTCAATGTCTGCAACCGACGCATACTCCACGGCCTGCAACAGACGACATCAATATAATCCTCGACAACCTTGAAGTTTGTTTTTTCAGAATTCTCTAATACTACTTTTAAACTAACAATTTTCATCCCTCAAAAGTACATTTTCTGAATCCTCAAGAACTGAAATATCTTAAAGTGCCAATAAAACCGCCTTTCACCACAAAAAATAATAATTATTATATTTTGATTTAGAATACAGTTACTATCAAATTGTCTTTCGATCAAACTGAAGATGATTTCAAGGCTTTGAAAGAAATCACAATTCATTATTAGAGGTCAGACTCTACAAGTTGGCTACCCGTAATGTCACAATGTCACAGTATGTCATTTTGTGCCCAGAATACAGTGTCAATGAATAACGAGCTGCCAGTTCTTTGCAAATCCAGATATCACTTCTTGCCTGAGTAATGGACCAAGGTGAAACGAATGCAGTAAGTGGGTAAGATCAAAAGTTCACCTTTTAGACAAAAGGTGGGTTTCGAGCCACTTTAATTCAAACCTTGAAACGGGATACACCACTTCTGTGAATTTTTATAAATGCTTTAAACAAGAATTTTTAAAGACCGAAACGGCTAAACAACTTTATGTTTGGCAATCACGTCTCAGACCTATCATTTATAACCCACAATTATCACCACACTGATATCAAATATCGCAGTCCCATTTAAAAATGACCCAGGTCTTCTACATGCAAAAAATATTATCACAACTGCTGAGAACTAATAGGATTAGAGAGAGCGGGGTGTCAACTAAGAGGTTGTTTGGCTGAGAACCAAGAACCCCTCTTTAAATAGAAATGGCAGGGTCATATTTTTAAGTGGGGGGACTGCAGTTTTTAATGAACACCAGAACAGTCAAATAAATCATCAACTCCCAGTAGAAGGAGTCAGGTGGTTCCACAATACTACAGTTAGTTCCAGACTTTGGATGAACGGTAATTCCCATCGTCTATTCCCACATCTTCATTTTCGACCATGAATATCTCCATTGATGGAGGGAAAATCAAAAATCAAAGAAATGGTTTCCTCGACCAGACTACGGTAAAATCTCATGTGGACTGAATGGACACGACAAGGCGAAAACAAAATTTTATTTTCATATTTACCATGAAAGATATGTAGCAATAGTTTTTACATGTTCAACAGTTCAAGGTCTGTACCATAGCTAATACCAGGAAAGATTTTGAATAATTACGGACATTCACAACAACATTCGAAGCCTCCAAAAATAACTATTTTGGTGATTACATTTTTAAAAACTGGTGAGATTTTACTGCACTGAATCAACCCACACACTAAGTATTTGCTGACATGTGGAAAATGAATTTTTGGAGAAAAATCCAAGAAAGTCGACAATTACCTTAACAATAACTTGAAGAGTTTTAAGCCATGGCTATTGCATAAAAATCTTGAGACATGCTTGAGACTCAGAGCTTGAGAAGACCAAGCTTTTCGCACAATAGAAAAAGAAATGTTGATTGTTCCCATGGAACGTCATTTTCAGGTCTTTAAAAGTGGAGGAGAGGAATGATAAACAGTGAAAGAAAAGAGGAAATGGCATAAAACAAAGGGCGGTAAAGCATTAACCCTGTACCATACATATCATCTCAAAAGGTCAACTGTGTGAAACTTGTAGATCACAATCTAGGTGGCTACTTGTAAAAAAGGAAGACATTTAATGCATACAGGAAGTAAAGGGCTAATATCAGATGGCTGCTAGATCCTTGTGACATGTTTATCACAAGAGTTGCCACACACTACAAACAGTACTGTAAACGGAAAAATAATCAGACACAACGACATAGAAATCCATTGACATGAAACTGTGGGCTTGCAACAGAATTGCCCATCATGACGGCTGACCACAATCAGAATTCAGTAGAACTAGTCTTGACCAGTCATAAAGGATCATCACCAAGGATGGAGGAATTCTATTATATGATATTACTTTAGCTGCTTGCTGTACCTCTTTTCTTACGGTAAAATCTCACCAGTTGGTACACAAGATGACCGACAAGTGAAATTTTAATTTACCACTTTTCCATGAAAGATATGTCGCACCAAATTAATGAGTTCAACATCTATACCACAGCCACCAACAGACAATGGTTTGAGAAACATGACCATACACAGCAACGGTAGAAGAACTTTAAGCAATTTTAGCAAATCATTATTGCCCAAAAGTGGTGACATTTTACCGTACTTGTTTCCATGTTCTAAACTTGGCCGCACATTTTGTCTGGGAACTGGATGATCATGGTATTTGAACAAAGCATGAAAAGTAGTGCATTCTATTATTGTTTTGATAACGCATCACAATATCAAATATTGATCAAGGTTAAACAATGTACTTTCAAGCAACTGGTCGCAGAATCCAATAAACCCAATCACCATCACAAAAGAAAAAATTGTCATGGAATTTTTCACTTCGAAACAATGTTAACAGGAATTATTCATCAGATGACCTCCAAATGTCTTACAAATTGGCATCAATATTTCACTACTCTACAAAATCGATCTCAAAATTTCCATACCATGACAGGACTAATCTCAGAATAAGAAGAACTCAAATTTAACTCTTAACAAGTCGCAAAACAACTTTTCTGCAAATTAAGGAAAATTTACCAAAAGTAAATTGATAGCATCTATACAGAACAAACTAAAACGTACCTGATCTTTATCTTGGCAGAGACATTTGACAAAATAGCATTTTGCTTATCCGCCAATTACTGTGGGCTTAATATTAGTGAATTAGCATGTTGACTGTCTTCGAATTGGCAAGATGCTTAACTATGTATCCTAAAAAATTAATTGGTGGTAAAACCAGTTTCACCACCAGATTGAATCTGTATTCATAATATTCATTTTAAAGTTAACCCAAGAAAACATTAAGAATGAATGTTTTTAGAGTATAATGACTACGGAGAAATGTATAGATTTTAGAAACACTTGAGTTTTAATCTCGTATTTCCATGACCATAGTGTAGTCGCCCTAATAAGCGCCCAAGGCGCTTAGAAAAGTTCGTTTCGGGGGAGGGGGGTGCTTATTATAGCTTAAAGCAGTTGAAACCCTACACTCTGCGATGTATCTGTAATCTACCACAGACTTTCAACAAAATTTTGGTGCATTGCGATGAAACTTCGTTGTTAAATTACAATCCTTTCTCAGAAAATTGTGCAGAAGTCACGGCAAAAACTCGCCGACTGATGCGTCGCTACCTCGCAATGGTCGAATTAGGGCAACTTGAATTCTTGAATAAAAATACAAATTCGACACAACAAATTACCTGAAATCATCCTTAAGTTTTCCAAATAGCATCCCTAAGATTTTTAAGTTTCTGTGGAGTTGGGATTAACTGCAGATTAAGTCCAAATCTGCGCTACATCACACCCTGCAACATGAGAAAAATCTGGACGAACACATGTTATTGTCACGTGACGTTTGTTTTGAAGTTCGTCTGCGTGTGAGTGTCGAGTGAGCGAATGTGTGCGTGTAATTAGAGTTCATTTGGCAGAGCAGCAGGCCTACATGTAGGTTAAACGCGCGCTTCCTGGGCATGAGCTTTTAACACACTGATCAAGTTCTTTTATTAGTCTTCGATTCTCAGTTTTCACGTGTACAAAGAAATCTGGATTCTTGATGAGGAAGACCTGTACGGGAAAGATACAATACAATCCCATTAACAAGTACGCTAGGTCTGTTCTGAAAGGCCTGTCACCATAGAGACACGTCCCTCGCAAGATCAGCAAAACTTTTGCGTTGTTTTTGAAGCACTGCGGAAGTTTGAAGAGTATAATCATGGCTAAATAGCCACATAGCAGCGAGGCTCGACGGTGGTATAGAAATTCCGTGCACAATGATTTTTTCAGGACTGTCGGATATTATTGATAAATTGAAGACGTTAACTGTAGAATTCTAGAACTGTAGGTAAAGCATTTTTCGCACGTACTCGTTCATGGGCTGGGTGCTTATCGAGATCTGAAAACACATGGGGGGGCGCTTATAAGGGCATGGGCGCTTATTAGGGCGAATACGGTAATTAATATCAAAATTAATGTAGATGAAAATTTCATCAGTGTCAAGCGCTTTCATCCAAGACAAATTCATGAAATTTTGAGTGGTAAATCAATAATAATGCGGTAGCAATAAGGTTTTAATTAGGAGCAGTACTGTAGTTCAGTTACAATAGCTGTGCATGAGGCTCCTCTGAGGCTCCAGACATAATGTTTACACTGTAACAGAGATCAAGCTATTTTTGCCATATGGTGGCCAGAGTGGAACTTTGCCACACTGGCTGGCTCCTGAGCATCATGGTACTTACCAGGCTCATTTGACACCATAAGGAAGTTGAAAATAGTAATTGTCACACTGAAAGTCATTGGTTAAGAACTCAACAACTACAACACTTGAGTACAAGTGCTGCTTGGCGACAATTGACTAGATATCTAGATGGAACTTGTTATGAGTGTGAAAACTTCAAAAGACTGTACTGTAACGTATAAACATGCACACACATGAACACACACATGCACCCGCGTCTGCACACACACACGCACACGCACAAGCACACACACACACACACACACACACACACACAGACATGCAAGTATTTAATACATCAACATATATTCTGATGTGGATAACAGGCTGTTGAATGTAATACTTTTTAACAACTCCTATCATGCTAATATATGTCTTGTTACTTCACCAACAGTCCCATATACAAGGGTCCCATATTTTGAGAAACAGTTTGATGTCCATCACTCAGTGGAGATGCGAGATCCCTGTTAAAGTGACTGTGACCCAGATTTTGAGAACCAGTTTGATGCTCATTATTAAATGGAGAAAACTGGTTCACAAATGTGATCTCTGCAAGTGACTACCACCAACACTTCTGCTCTACACTCAGGACAGTCCTGTGTGATACTGCCAACTATTTTGATGAACACCAGTTACAAACTTTGAGCACACAGTGGAAACCAACACTGATCAGAAATAAAATATTTGCATTTCATGTATCTGCTGTTACATATAGCCTCAGGACTCCTACATACAAGGGTGAGAAAACAACAACAACAAAAAAAACAGCACAGGGCCCCCTTTCGCAGTGTCCTAAGGTCTGTCACAAAGTTAACAGTCTGTATAGTCTGACACACCCATTAATTTTTACCAAACATTTGTCAAGTGATTTTTCTGTGCATTTCTGGTAAGTCAGGAATGCACAACAATCTAATTCTAATAACAGCCATGAGTTGAGAATAACCTGTGTACTAGCTATGTTCTTTGTAATAAACTTTAACTTTTACCCCATTCATTCCCATACAAAACAGAGCTCTAATAATTTTTACAACATGGAACTTGAGCATTCTGTCCTTTGGAAATCAAAACTGGCCATGATGTAATTTTAGAGGCATCTTTATCAGTGATTTGAGTAGACTGAAAGAGCAAAAAAGTGAAAACTAATGTCTTGATTTGTTAGGCAACTCTTATCTCAATGCCATCAGATTGATGTGTATAGGTGTGAAACTGCAAGTCCTTTGCCAAACAAGGACTTGTCATTTGATCAGGAAGTACGCTGGTTACATGGGTTGATCTATTCTCTTGCAGTGTAAGATCAGGAAATGACTAATTCCATGTGAATTGGGCCACATTATTAGTCAAATTTCATTAAAAAAGGAAATAGAAAAATCATGCGAAAATATAGCTTAAATTATCTTGTGTTAAACTGTAATATGGAAAATATGTAAATTCAAGCCACATAAAGAATCTTGAACCTAAACCTTGTAGAATATTTCATAGGTGCTCAAGCCTAATCAACAGATACACTAATTGTGCCCTAATGGTATTCTGCCGCATACTGAGTAATGTTGTAAACTTTTTGACTCCGATGGGATGTTCTCATGAATTTGAACATTAAAAGGGCAATTTTTCAAAGATTTCTGTGTTTAAGACAAGCACGAAATGTACCTGAGGTATACTGTTATCTAGACGGTACGCTAAAACGCCACCACTTTAGTAAAAAATAATTACCAACGTTGGCCTTTCTTCATTTCTCAAAAGCTCGTAACATTATTGTGACTGACCATAGTTTCTCAAAATACTGTCTAATGCTAGCTATGTATGGTCAGGGCCCATGACAAAAAAGAGGAAATTTTTTACTGTCCCAAATACACATGTTGGGGGGGTGGAGGGGGGAGTAATTGCAATCATCACCAGTCATCTATTTCAGAAACAATAATGAAAGCAATTACATGCAACAAAAGACATTTTTTAAATTAAAACAACATTTGCAGTGTGAGTGACAGAACTTTATTCTTGATTTGCTGCAGAGACATAATTATTTTTGTTTCTTATAACTACCATACAAAAAAATTTGAAAATCAATCCAGATATCTGGAAAGGCTGAAGTATGTACACATTTAATTTAAAAAAAATTAATTCCAACGCAAAGGGAAAAAAGTCAAGACGAAAACTTTTGTCTCATAACCCAAGTGTTAGCATGTAAAAAATCAAAGTCAAAAAATCTACTTTAAACTATAGAATACACCAATCACAATCACAGTAAGGTGGCCAATTTTTTCAGTTTCAAACAGTAATTCCAGGTATGGAGTTAATTGTTCATAAGCCGCGCTGGTGTAGAACAAACTATGTGACTTATTTACACAAAAAATAACTACCAGGACCCTGAAAATAGGCAGGCAGAATTTGTAAACAATGGCTTATACCAATCAGATCATTCAGAACTTGTCACGTGACCACTCCTATCTTGAACTGCAAACTTCGAGTCGGTCAAAATAATACTTTTTAACAAAATAAAACATGAAAAATGTCATAATAAATTGGAATACACCAACAGCAATTTAGAACTCTTTTTCAGCTGTAACGAAAATAGCACTTAGTATTCTGTTTCGGCAGCAAGTAGAAAATCGGACACAGGACTAGCAACTTGACAAGTACCGATACTGGCACGGGCTTGCACGTGGTCGTGGGATCAAATAAAAGAATTTCATACATCACTCACATCCCACGATTCAAATGCTATTACACTCTGAATCCAATGAATTACCAGTTACAGTTGAATTTCTTTTCAGAGAGCGTTTTTCTTTTTTGTGTTTCATCGTTTTCAAGTGGTCCTCCACAGCGATTCAGTCATAATTGTCCCTCTGTCAAAGTTTACAGAGCATAAACAATAAATTTTGTTGTTTGAAAACACCTTGACTGTTTCTTTTATCCACTTGTTCCACGAAATATTCTGTCTACTCCAAGCTCCACGCATTTTTGGTTGCAGAATTGCACTATTTGTCACCGTGATTTAATACCATATGAAGACGCCAATGATGAACCACACTATCCCAGGTGCCCTAGAAATTACGATTTTCGTTCCTCCGGAACATAAAGAGCAGTTTCCGCCTTTCGAGTCGTTGGCACCTCCACGGTTAGAAACCAATTTGCCGTGGAAATTTTAAGGCAAATCCGATTTTTTCCCGCAGAAATATATCAAAAATGCGCGAAAGGAACAATAGAAAAAAGTGAAAATTCGCCTTTCCGCGGAATATTCCAAGCCTTGATGGTACACAAGTGAAGACTGAGAAAAACTTTATTTAATGCGACTTGACCTTTACAAAAAAGAAAACGTAAATTTCACTTGTCTGTCATATTGTATTTTATCAGATTTTATCGGTAACAAGTGGAAATAACAGCCATGAAGCTTGGTTGTGAGAGCGGGAATGTGACTTCCCTTGGCTAAGTTTCCAATTCTGGTGTTCAAACTAGAAAGAACAAGTTGGTTAACTCAAAGCAAAACTTCTTTCACGACAAATATTTTTGCAAAGCTGGACTTTTAGTGGGAATAACTTCTATCCGGCACTAAGCACTCTTTCATCATTTGGCACAAAGCATATTCTATTGTCGCCACTGTATATAACAGGAAACGGCTATTGAGAGATCACCTGCCATTGAAAATGAGTAGATCGATTTTTGATGGACTCGTTTGTCCTTTCAAACTCAAAGAGTAACAGTATTTTGACCGTTTTACACGCTGATGTCCTGGATGATAGCTTTGGGGTGGAATTCACTTTCTACCACGATAAATTGTAATGAAAAGGTTTGCACGATATTTTGTACCTAACCTATAAATAATTCAGCAGTTTGGGGAGAGAGTTGGCGGAGGAATTGTCCTTTGATGATTGAACAAACACTTACCGCTGTCTTGTTTGCTTCTGAAGGCACTTCTTTTCCATCTGTAAAATGAATTGGAAATTATTGCATAATATCTACTACAAAGTGTTAGCCTGCCCTGAGATATAAGGGATCTGAGTAGTATGCAATTTGGTGAGTCCGACATGCAAGTTGTCAAAGCGACCTCAGATTGTGTGTGGCGAACTTGGAAAATCACAAGTCGCCACTAAGAGTATCAAAGTCAGACAATAATTCCCCCTTAAATTTGTTTCAAAGTTTGTGTCGACTTCTGAATCCAAATTTGAATTTACTATTGCATAATCTTAAATTCATTGCCTTTGATTCAAACTTGTTTCGAAGTTCGTGAAATCATGCAGTGAATTTGCCATCACGATCACGGCAGTTAGCACACATCAATCACGTACTTAAATTACAACCGGAAGTAAAGACGGAAGTCAGAATTGCTCGGCAAAAATCGGGCAAGATCGGGGAAATACGCACCACAAGTGTATGCAATTGTCTGCATTCAACTTTTGTTAATTAGCGGGAGCAAAGGAGTTAGAGAATGAATACATGCACATATATATGCATTCGAGGGGACAAATTGGATAGGTACGCCTAAGTGAGAAAGGGGCATTTTACAACCGTACGACTCCTTTTTTATTTTATTTTTTTAGTCAACGATTCCTATGCTGGATTGGCAACCACAGAATTTATTTGGTGAGCTAGGATTTTCAGTTTTGGCGACCTCAGACTTTGTTTGGCAACATGGTATTTTTGCCAGGTTGCCAATAATGGGACTTGGCCTAAAGCTAACCATCCAGCTATAACAAACATCATAATGCTATTTTGATTGTGAAGCCAACTTAGGAGCTTCAAGCAGTATATTCTGGACAGGCTATTATCCATGATCTGAATCTAGGCCTTTGTCCAAGTCTCCATGTGTGGGTTATACAGCATGCTAATAACATCTGGTCGGTAAAGCGGAACTAATTTAATCAGCTGATCTGAATTACAGCTATCTCCCACAAAATGTGGCCGATTTATGTGAGGACAAAACACTTTTTAATTACTAAATTTCTATGAGAAATTCAAATGTAGGCTCTGTTTCCGACACACAAAGGGCAAAAAATGAAATCAACTGCCTTCATTCTTCAGGCAACTCTTATTTTAAGGCTGTCTTGCAGTAATCGCGCAGAATGAGCGATTTTCTGACCATCCAGAGTTGTCCACCTGCCAACTCCGGACAGTCCATCACCACAGTGCAATATTATGGGCTGATCTAGACATAATTCTCTGTATGGCGGCATGGCCAATGATTTCTGACAATTCATCTACTAATTATTAGCACACAGGATTACTTAAAAGTACATCATTTGACTATAGTAACTTAGTATGTTCTCCAGGTCTTAAGTTCCTGGTCTAAAAACATTACAAATGACGAAAACACATAAATTATAAAATTCATATGTGTGCAACTATCAGAAATACTATTCTGCATTCATGATCATTTTAAAATTATGGAATAGTGTTTTCTACCATATTTGACAAATGCTGACCTGGAAGATCTATAGATAATTTTCCTGCTGATATCTGAATCTTGGTTTCAACATCACTTTGCACTTAACAGTATAATTCAGGGGTATTCCGGGACTGCGCCTTTGCGCCATTACCGCATGAAAAAATAAAAAGGCACAAGTACATCCAAGGTGTTCAAAATGGGGTTCCCAATATTCCAGGGCGCCCATGATTCTGACGCGTAACCACTCCCACCCCCAGCAATCCCCCCAGAAACACACATTTTTTACAAAAAATGCATAGACCAAGGTTTTTACATTTAAGTTTACAAAACAGCCTTCTGTAGTGAGCATTTTTACTAAAAAACACTGTAGACCAAGACTTACAATGCTATCAACCAAGTGTGAGCATAGCAATATTGTATACAGTATATACTTTGTATATACATCGTATATTTCTTCCTGCTTTGAAAAAACAGCCCAACTGTGAGCCTTCAGAGGCTTCCAAGTATTTGATCATTACAATGTGTGAGTCCAAACTTAAAAGGTTCCTATTGACAGTGGTGGTCCAAATGATACATTGGGCGTCCTTTCCAGGGCCTCCACATTAGTGCTAGGGCATCCCTTTGGACACCTAGAACGTACGCTGCATAAAGGTCTGAGTACATCACAGCAGTGCGTCCCTCAGGAGCATCTTTTAAAACGCAACACTCTTCCAAAAATGCAAGATTCTATAGACAACTTCGTCAGATAAACATGACTCTGTTCTTATTTTGATTGCCCTTCGAGCTTCTGTGTCATATGTTACCATTCAAATTACACAGCTGGGCACAATTTTTGAAAAAAGCACTTTTTCTCATGAGAAGCGCCCAAAGGGCACATGTTCAAACCTGATCCGGAATATCCCTAGTAATGTCATAGTATTCATCTAAGACATTCCTAAAGAGACCGGAAACATGCTATAACAAAATCGCCTATACTTTCTAAGAAACAGCTAACCCTTAATAATTACTAACCTGAACTTACTCCCATAGCCTCCTCCTCTTCTTCGTCACCAATGTCAATCATTTCTGGGCTTTTTGTGTCAAAAATAAATGGTTTGCCAAGCATGTGGTAGTCCTTCATTGTCTGTGTAAGTCGCCTTTGCTTGCGTAACTTTTCAATATTTTCATAGTGCACTTCAGGTACCTCGTCGTCTTCAGACGAGACCGGCGTGGCTGTACTATCAGCGGGGTTGTCATAGATGCAATCAATACTAGAAATTGAAATGGCTTCCTGGTCTCTCGGTGCTATTTCATTATAGATTGGTTCAACTGCCAAACTGCTGTCATCAAAGTCAATTTTAGGGTTCTTGTTTACAACAGCATACACAGGTTGTTCAGGATATACGCCATTACTTTCACTTTCTCCAGAAACTGTTGTGGGGCTTGTTCCCAAAGCAGGACTAACTGACGAATAACTGAAGTGGTCCATGTCACCAGTAGAGTTAGCTTGAGTTAATGATTCCATTATGTTAGCTAAATACTCCGTCACAAAATTCTCGCGTTCAATCTGTGCTTGCAATTCCTCACGCTTTGTGCGACTACAACTGAGGCAATCCTGGACCAACTCCTTGAAAACGCAATTGTTAGACTCGTCATCAGAGACGAAGCAGGACAGATACGGTGGATCTGTCGTGGGGAACTGACGGCACCATAAGTCTTCAAATTCCTTCTTGTAATTCATATTGTTCGGATCAAATAGCACTAACAATGAAAAAATTGAAAGTCCCACCTCGTGTGATTCATTGCTGTTTACTTCCTACTTCGAAATACGAGTAGAGTTACTAGAATTTATACAAAACATTATAGTAGTTTTTTTCCAATCCAAGTTTGTCAAAAAGTCATTAATTGATGTAAATACTGGTTTCAAGCACTACAGATAAATATATTTGTGTATTTTTTCTGTATATATGATATAATAGATAGTTTTAGGACATTATATTTTATTTTGCTAATATAAAGACAGCTCTGTTTTGATCGCGTTCCAGCTATGACCACCAGATGTCGCACTTTGACGTACTGACCCCTGAGTAACATGATTAATGGGAACTGAAACCAATTTAACGTGCCATATGTCCCTCGTGATAGAAGAAGCGGCTATTGTCTTCATTAGAAAATCGGCACATCACTATACGAGGGAAGCTGACAGTGAATGTTCTCATGCATACATGATACATGTCTAAATAAAAATAAAATTCTCAACAAGCATGAATATGGTTTTCGCGCGATTTTACAGTGAGCTTGCTGCTCTTGGAACTTGTTCATAGTTGACAAAAATATACTTTCTAGCCAGAGGTCAAAACCCTTTGACAATATTTATCTATCTCTCAAATTAAAGCATATGACACCAGTTCATTTATCACAAAATTCTTCAACAGAAATTAAAATACTACGGTATTCGCAGCAATGACTAAATACAGTGGTTCGGGTTATTTATCATGTAAAATGCAATACTGAATTCGTATCTGTTGGTAAAAAAGAATGTTTACCACACTTTACTTGTGTTGTAACATGCTGGGGTTTCCACAACTGCCGTCGACTACAAATATTACAAAAACGTGCTGTTCGAAATATTACCTCACCATACTTCCTAGCTCACTGACCCCGACGTTATTTCTGTCACTAAATCTTCTTCCCTTAAACGACATTTTTCACATTTCCTGTCTAAAAATTTTCCACAAGTCTTGTAATAAGCCCTTACCCCCATTTTTCGCACTCAGATTCTCATGATGATATCAATCTTGATTCATCCAAACGACAAACACTAATGTCCCCTCAAGATACGACTATTTTTGTGAACAGTGAACACTTCCACCACTCAAGCCATTATTACCAATACCACTCACAAAACTCAAGAGCCTCCGCAACTTTATTTCTGAACTTATTAATTGTTATATTATTCCACAAAACACAGTGGAAAGATATCTACTCACTTCATTCACGTCATCTCCTCAGCCACAAATACTCACTTGTTACAAAACTATTCAGAAAAATGCTCAATATCAAACTGCAGAATCTTTGCATCTCAGCATCCAAAGTCACTCAAGCTTTGAAATTTTAAAAGTAGGCTATTAGAGAGATGTTTCTTACCTATTACTCCTGATTCTTGTTTTCCTGCGCTGTGTAATGACTTCAATGAATCATACAATGATATATTTATGCCTGCCTAGCCAGTTTCTATTTTTTATTTTTAGTTCTTTTTTACTTTGTAATGTGTTTTTTTATAGTATAATATAATGCGTAACGTATTCATTCGTTTCTTTACTTTGTTGGGCCAACTAGGTTATATCATTCTTAAGCTGTACCTTATGTTAGTTTCTCCTATTATTGCATCGGTAGTTTATATTGCATCCGCGAACCCGTTTGGCGAAGTGGGCAAAAAGTCCGCCTCAGAGAAACAAAAATTCCGAGCAAATGAGACAAAAGACAATTAAAAAGGCGACTTCTGAATGTGGTACCCCGTTTTTTTAGTCCTCTCGCTTTTTTGTCAGCAAAAGGTCCACGTCGCCAGAAATTCGAGACCTTCCCTGTTAAAGGCTGGGTGTACGCAGGTATTTTAATCCCTAGATTTTTCCTTCTTTACATGTACACATTTTACATAGATATACAGTCATTTTGTTGATACTCAACACAGGTTGCTGTTTCGCTCATGTAGTGAGAGAAAGTGTTGAAACGAATACTTAGTTTATTTTTGACTAACTACAAGTGTGGATATAGGTGGCTTTCATGCAAGCGGCTCCTTTTTAGCCTTTTGAAAGTCTCCTTGCCTTGCTTTGATATTTTTAAAGTAATCGATGACTATTATATATATAGTCTTCGGGAAACCTTAGTTAGTACTTGTTTACCTTCGACTACTACAAGTCCCACTCTTTTCACTTTAAGTTGCATGTGCTTAGCAAGTCAAGTAGGAACGACTTGTGTAGATGCATGACTAGGGCCTATAGTCGTCTAGACTTGCCGAGACCAGTCCTTCGGAAGTTTTCCTGAGTGGATCGGGGCCGCGGTGTTCTCCGAGTCGCAGTCAGCACTGACTGGGTGGTGCTTTAGCTAAGCTGATGCTTAATACTGACATATATTTTAGTGAACGGTTATCCAATTTAACAGTGTGAAAATAATTATTCGAATAAAAGTATAGAGGCCAGTGCATGCATGCCATCTGTAACAGCTGGGAGTAATAGTGATACAGAAGTGCCGGGCCGTACACGCACGGGACAGAGAGTGCGCAGCATTTGTCTATGATACTAGCGGGCCATGCATGGTCACCGGAGAATTCAGTTAATCATAACAGCATGGTCTCCTGGGCAGCATGACAGCACATGCTAGGCGCAGCAATATGAAAACAGTGGGGGCTCGGGCCCCCAGCTCCTTGCCAGTACACCTCCCGTAGACCATGGGCGGCGAAACACTGAAAATGTGGGGATATATCCCCCACCAGTCCTCTATGTTGCGCCGCGTATTGTGTACACGCGGTCGGCATTGCCAGTGAACTTAACCTGAGTGCACCGAATCGTAAAACTTCATGACGGACCTATTCCTGCCGAAGATTCAAGCCAAAACACAATTAGTTTTGTTAACTGAAGCGCATTCTCTGCCAACACAATAGAGAATCAGCTGGCTGGGCTGCCTCCGTAAAGAAGGCATCACCAAATTCTCCAACTGAATAGAACTTGTGACCTTCCCTTTGACCCGGATTTTCATATGGAGGAAAACCAGAAACCTCTTATATGGTAGTTACATTGCATACATTTAATCATATTTCTTTTTGGCCAAAATATGAGTACGAACTTTAAAATTTGCGCATATGTAAGCGACGGCATATTTATCGGTTTATTGTCTCCCAAGAAAAAATTCACAATATTGCAATAAGGTGACACAGTTGTAGAACAGATTATACAGGTACACAAGACACAATAAACCGAAACATCAATCAACATGTTGTTTACATATGCGCTGATTT
Organism: Phoronis australis; assembly: GCA_002633005.1. Lineage (NCBI taxonomy): Eukaryota > Metazoa > Phoronida > Phoronidae > Phoronis > Phoronis australis. The sequence goes on from NMRA01000163.1 coordinate 730,635, forward strand.
TAAAGTTCGTACGCATACCTTTAAGCCGAATTTAGGTCATGACAGAAATATAATTTTTCACCTATATATTTTTGGTTTCATATTCCAATAAAAGGTAATACATAGTTTTTTTCTGATATACATGTACAACCTATCTTAACTGTTCTTTTGCTATTTTGCCAACCAGAATACCAATTACAGTCAATTAACAACTGAATGAATAGTATTAAAAATATTCGTTTGTTCAGGCTAAAATGCAAAGATCACGACATTACAAGTATACAGTAAATCCGGCTCAAGCACCAACTATTTAATTTTTAATTTATTTTTTAATATTTAAAATGAGGGTAGCCTCTTCAGTGACAGGACTGCTTTCAAGGGGGCAATCGACAACACCGATAAAATAATATAACAATAATTAGATACAGGTAACAAAGCAGCAATTAAAACAGGTTGAGGATGAAATTTTGACCAATAGAGATGAAATAAAAAGATGATACTAGATAGCGAGAGCATGTACAATAATGAAAAATGACATAATTAAGGTGTAAGAATGGTTAAGTAAATAACAGCCACGTTTTAATTTTAATATAAAGTTCGACAGTATTAATTGAATTGGACCGTTTAATTTCTGGGATAAGAGAGTTCCATATCGCAGCAGTAGCATACTAAATAAAAGATCTCTTGCCGATCTCGGATTTCATTTTTTAAAAGGAACATTACCAGTAACGGAAGAACGTGTAAAGTATATAGCTTAACTGCTACTGAATTTATGGCCGAGATATGTTGGAGCCAAGTCAATGACACATCTATTACACGCAACAGACAGAGATATATTTATTTCTTATTATTTTAATTTAAAACAATGTAACATTTCAGATTGCACTAACTTATATCAACATCAGAATTATATAATAATCACCGAAAAAAGTATACAGAAAACACCAGCATGGCATGTGCAGAGTGTACAGTAAGTCTAAACATCAATGAAGTATGTACACTGTACAATAATATACTTAGCTCTTTTAATATTATAAACACTTGTTTATGTTTAGATCAATTACAAAACAAACAGCAGCAACAAGTCATTGGCCTGGTCCACAACATTAGAAATGAACCTGTGGGTCGCACCAAAAAGAAATGAGCAAAGCGTGATATAAAGATACGCCTGGCAACTGCTTCACGAAACTCAACTATTGATAATGTTTGTAAAAATACAAGAGGAATTTAAGAGCATGGCAGAACCCCTATTCAAAACAACATCAAATGGAGCTGGGAGTTGTCCCACATACACCTTAGTGCAATATATAAAAAAAACTGCAGATTCCCGTTTGAGACGTCACACCAACGATATTGTGGGACATGCAGACAGACCTTTGTGAATACTATGTCTCCCACAACGTGCTGTGGGGACAAAAATCACGCCAACGACATTGTGAGAAAACACAGGCGGACTGCCACAAGCTTGGACTGTAAATTTCAAAAAAATGAATGAAAAAATCACATAGCTTTCATGTACAAAGTTTAAATAACGATGTTCATACACCACTTTTCTATAGCACAGCTCAAACTAGCACCAAGCAAACGCCAAGGCACTGGCAGTGGTATATATCGTGTCTACATTTTGAGAACCGGTTTTCTCGACTGAACAAACGATATCAAACTGGCTCTCAGAATTTTGCATGTAATATAGGACTATTGCAAGGGATACGGCAATTAACCCAATGTGACAAGAACTTTGAACTGACGTTTGTACCTGGCATTATGTCCTCGCATTATATCACTACTCAGTCTTCTTTAGCTACTTCTCTCATAAATCATTCACGTATTTTATAGTCCTTGTTTGTTCTCCATCTCGTGTTAAGTAGTTCATTGTGTCATCATCAACCAATGGGCGGCGAAGCAAAATGTGGGGCTATAGCCCCCACCAGTCCCCTATGGTGCGCCCCCCAAGCAGCATCACGTATAGTGTACACGGTCGGCGCTGCCGGTGAACTTGACCTGAGTGCACCGAATAGTAAAACTTCAGTTCGCGGGGCTATAGTATCGCTCAGAGTTACGGCACCGCCTTCACGAAGTACAAATGTAATCGATTCAAGGTCCATCGTCATTAACAAACTTGACTTTTGGAGCACTTTAAATCATTTACTGGTGTCAATTTGCTTTCATACATGTCTTTATATAGTAAACAGTTTTAAAAAAGCGCTGAATTGGTTCAGGCGGCAGGCGTTTTCTTGTTCTTACCAAAAGTCGCGGAGTGGGCGCAGGTCTTACGTGAGTCAGCGAGGTACCGGTACAGCCAGCCACAACAAAACATGCAACTTAACAGGCATGTTCACTGACCTTTTGAAAAATGAAAATACAGTTCCAGATAGCTGTTTTTTACTTTTGATAATTAACTCGCTGGAAAGAAGATTCAGATACATGTACGTCGGTTCACCACATACACTGCCGGAAACAAATTGTAACCCTAACGGGTTATTTTCCGTTTAATAAGTAAAAATATAACTTCAAGCAATACCGGTAATTGAGTTCACCCGCCAGAGGCGCTTATCTGAAGAATTAATTTTCAAACGCCAGGTTAGTGAAAATTAGATCTGCTATACAGTACACGATGCAGCCACCCCCCCCCCCCCCCNNNNCCCCCCCCCCCCGCCAAGCCCCATAATTTGCTGGAGCCTGGACCCGCACTGTCGCATGCAGATCGTGGGGCAGTCGCGAAAAGAAAGGCATGTAGCTAAACATGGAGAAGAGAATCAATTCCATGGAACATTTAAGAACTACTATTGCATCACAGTTTACCTTTTGAGTAACTTGGGGGCATTGTTGTAAGGGTGACCCATTTTTGATTCATACGGGTATTTCGAAAAAGCCGACAAAATGTGCAAAGCAAAGCTTTTGCAGGCCATATTAATTAACTATTTTTTTAAATTCAAGAAAATAAATTTACTTATTTTTTCTTTTGAAGATCGTCACTAGCTACATTTGTTTGCAGTCACCCTTGTCGAAACCAGACTGACGGGGGTGCGATTTTTTGACGAGCGTAAATAGTACATGCTCAAAGTACTTTACATATAGTGGCGATCATAAACAAAGATTTCATCGATTTTTGGAGTTCAGCTTAACTCATAAAACCGTATTAATAGCGTCACATGATGGAATGAGCCAAAATACTTATCGTATTTGGTCTCTTAATTGCTCTCATAAAACCGCCCTCTTAATACATGTATCAGTTCCCAGGTGGCGGATCTAGGATACCATAAGGGGGGCCAACACTTTGTCTCGGGCAATTGCGTAAAGCACGACTGCATGCGCGCACCCAGACCCAGCCTGAAATGAAGGAGGGCTTGGATTTCTGAGAATGTGGACCTTCTTGTTGAAATGCAACCGCACGACTAAAAAAACAAAAACAGGAGACGCTTCCTGCACCTTCAGTTATTTCAGGCGCTTCGTCTTTACCAGGGTTAATTCGTAGACTCAGTATTTCCTCACGTTCTTGCTGTCTTCCTGTTTTATTTTTTGGCGGTAGCCATGCAAGGGGGGTGGGAGGGCCCCCTGCCCCCCCCCCTAAATACGCAGGATTCCTTCATCGTGATGAGGATTCTACTTCCGTCACGGCCAACAAGAAAAAAGAAACCATCATCATCCACTCAAAAAAAGCTTCAGATGACTGGGGCTGGCGAACCCCGCTAAAACTCTCTTTCTCACTAGCTGTGACGAAAGGTACTAACACGTGGTTCCTCTTTGGGTCACCAGTGCTAACCCTTGGTACTACTTGAACAAAGTAACATTCGCCGGACATTACCTTTCTACAAAATTGAAAAGAACCTAACTTACGGCTGCAGTGGACAACAAACCAGAATCCACACCATTTCATGTTCTACATCCCACTCAAGATAACAAGGTGTCAAGTTCTAAAATAACAGGATCAACAACTTTCTGGATCATGGTCTAGACAAAATGATTTTTCACGACAAACATACAAAGCAGTTGAGCCTGTTCGGTAAAGAAATTTAAATGAAAACTGTCCGGCATTCACAATTTTTACCTACAGGCACACGTGATTAAGGTTATGTGGGACCCTAGAAATAAAAAAAAAAATCAAATTACGCACCTTTGGCCCACCATATATCAGAAATGGCTGATCCGATTCATCTGAAATTTTCAGAATCCATATCTGCATAAGAGGTTTGTCAAAATAGCCGTTCCGTGATTTTTACGAAAAAATCCAACTTGCATCAAGCAATGACAATTTAGACAACAAGTAACAGCGTCATTTAGATTTCATATTTAGCAATTACATCAAATGAAATTTGGTCATTATAGTGACGCTGTTGTTTGTTGGACGGACCTTTTCTTTTTTGCTAAATCTCACTGCAATGACATGGACACTTACCCAATTAATGTCAGACTTAAAACTTAAAAATCAAACTCTACAGGTTGTATACCTCCAGAAAATATATACTTTTATTGACATCTAAATATTCTTGTAAGTATTGTAGGCAAAACACAATTAGTCACTAAGGTCCTGCATAACCTTTTACATTACATAGGTAACCAACATGGTTAGCATCTCACAGCAAAGATAATGGCCAAGGGGAGAAATGTGTAGGTTGATTTGGAGACAAAGAATGACAGAAAATCAACCACAGTTCGAGACATCACCTGCATTTGTGCATCATGAACAAATGGTTACATTCCTGTTAAAAGCATCTTTTTGTATTACAAATTCCATTTAGTAAACAAATTGAATTCCCTAACACTGAAAAAATAGATTATTGATAAGAGAATACACACATGTCAATATGTAGAAGCCAATGGGTTACAAAGGAACTGGACAGGTATGGTTACTAAGATTACAGGGCACCTGAACAAAGAATGTGCACCACAAATTGAGAATTAAAATGATTGGTAAGTCTCAGTTCTTAAACTGAATGCATGGAAAAACAACAGTGAATGTCCACTAAAAGACAGAAGGATGCTAGAGGGCCAGCAAGCTAAATACATTGTAAAGATGTGGTAACCATAAACAAGATAAATAGTACAGCCAAATGTGCTGGGTGGCCTGATCGGTAAGAACACATTGGGAAATCCTACAGCAAAAAAGTGCATGATGATGGACATAAGTCACTTAAAGGAGTCCTGCATTTTCAAAACTAGTTTGATGCCTGTTATTCAGTTGACGAAACAGTGGAAGTTAGCAAAGTTGAAAAAGTAACCCTGGACACACATTAAGTAATCGCTCTGTGTTATTCACTCACTCTACATAATGTGCCTGCTGTTGAGTGCAGGGCTGCTGTGATTGGATGCCTATTTTCTTACCTCATAGCCAAGAAGAGCATTTGTCAGGATGGGAATGTTGTAGGTTTTTCCACAAAACTCTCAATACTTATAATGTATCATATCTTACAAGCATTGGAGGTACAACGCAAGTTTTGGAATGTACCATTGAGTTCAAACGTTTGTCTGGCATACATTCCAACTAATGCAAAAGGATTTTCTTAAGGTTTGAATATTTTACAATCATTCCTACTTTTGCAGTTGAATTTTATGGTTTTCCTCTCTAACTCCTTGTTACTGAATCTACACAAATCACCTGAATACTTACTACCACAACACAAAACTTTGACTACCTTTAAAGGGACACTCTCACTGAGAAATATGATTTTCTTAGATCAGACTAAGTAGGGATGTGGCTCGTGGAAGTTTTCATTGACAAACTGTGATTACCGAGTATTAGTAAAGGTTTGCCTATAAGGAGAGAGAAATTGAACAACATCCATACATTTTTGTCACTGAGTCATCATATAGACTAAACACACCTACACAAAAATGCAATAAATATTTAAAGACAACAATGAAAATCGCAAAACAGCAGGACATCTAAGAGTTAACCACTTAGCCATCTGCACATGTACTTGTCTTTCATTTCTGGTGACTTAGATGATTCTCTATGATCATTAACCGAGAAGCTTTCTTATTTGTCTATTTTGGTTTTCAAGCTTTGGCTGTGTTTTGTCTACTGCGGCGTTGATTCGATCTAACTGTTCATTTTGGTGCACAATCTCTCCTTGAAGATCCACACTAAGACCTTTGAGTCGGTTTAATCCAGCAGAGATGTCACCTGAAAAAATCACACTTTTGACATCTATTGGTGGAATGATGACATGACAACTGCAAACAGTTTCACCAGTAGATAAAGAGGGAGTGTATTTCCATGATCTCTTTACATCACAGTAAAATTTCACCAATTTCGGACAAAAACAATTGCCACAATTGCATTTTTTTCATTTTTCAAGACTTCTTCAATATTGTTGTGAATGCTCATGAGTTTTCAAAATATTGTCTGTCAGTAGCTATATCACAGCGCTTGAATGTTTATATTCAGTTGGTACTACGCATCACAACACACAGCATCCCTTTTGTTTTAATAAAAAAACTGTAACCAAAATATTTTGTAAGCAGTAACTCATGTGGTTTTCCTTATACCACTGCCGCAACAAGATGGTCCCATATTACACAGAAACACCTGAATCTCATGGTATTTACCCACAATACTGCAGTATCTGTCTACCAGTTCTTTAGTAGCCTCATTGTCAGAAGTTGATGGTGGATATTTATTCTGACATTCATTTTCGCATCACTGGAATTTCTCATGATATTTTAGGTGCCTTGCTTTTTTAAATTTTACTCGAGTGCATTAACTGTATGGCGACCTTATAATGCCAGCAAAGTTTTAGTGTTGTGATGTGGGCTATAACTTTGACAGCAGAAAGTTGGATAAACTTGTGAGGATAAGATACTTTTCCGGCATTATTCCCAGAACCAGCTTGGCATTTTCCACACGAACCCAATAAAACAATGCATTTTCCAACCTCCAAGACAAAAGAGATTTCTGTCCGGGACTGTTCTATTGGAAAATCCAAAATTCAATGCATTACAGCTAACTGCATTCAAATGGTCACACTGTGGACAAATTAACAGTTAAGACCATAAAACATCAACTTTTACACTGAGACTATGTATAGTACTGGGTTCCATTTAAGTGACGAAAATATTGAGTAAAGATCCCCTTTTGGAACCAAAGAAACATTCCTTGATATGGTAAGTGTACAGCCGTTTCATCCATATATCACGGCCTTGATTCACCAAAGGCAGAGGGCGCACACGGTGGTGCGTGAGATATGGACGGAACGGCTGTACACTTACCACACCAAGGAACGATTCTTTGGTTCCAAAAGGGATCTTTTACTCAATATTTTCAACTTTCACAATGACATTACATGAGACTTAATTTGCGGTAAAACAGCAATTATTAAAAATTTATTAAAGAAGTAACTTACTTTTTGTCTTAGTTGACTTGAAATCAAAATATCTCACAATCTCAATAACATAACTTAATCGGAATCGTGATCTTAAAATTGAATCAAAATTAAAAAAACACATACACTGATTTAAGAACATCAGTACACCACAAAATATGACGTTAAAATAAACAAGAGCAACGCAGAGCGTTGAAATGCGCCCACAATTGCACCGCATACGGTATCCTTCTAGGGTTGTTTATTGGTACCATAAAGTGGCTAGTAGAGGGCATATATGTGGTATGTTGTACTTTGCAAAATGGAAAGGCATGGTCCTTGTCTCCTCAATAGGCTAGGGGCAAAATGTGAGCAATCTTCATAATACAAGCACATCCTATACACCAGTTGCTTAAAGCACCACAGAAACATAGCATTAAAAACAAATTTACCAGCATACGAGATTAGCACAGCATTAGAATGCCAGAAACAAATTTCTACTTGGAACTTTTCCTTCATAGTCACGAAGTAACACAAAGTACACACCTGAAGAAAATACAGAGGTCAATGTAAAATACTAAAATTGCCACTAGAGGCAAATACTAAAATTGCCACTAGAGGAATACCGGTAGTCAGAATCATCCTAAAGTCGTCATCGTCCGTTGTCAACATCACATAAATACACTTGCTAAATTTAGTAAAGATCCTGCAAACGGTTTGGGAGATACAGCCATGGGCGCAAAAAAACAAAACTGCCACTAGGAGGCGCCACAGTAGTCCAAATCGTCTGAAAATCATTGTCAGCTGTCTTCCTTATAGTAAGCACATACACGCCAATTTTCACAATCATCCTTTGAGCGGTTTGGTTGATAGAGGGGTGGACGCAAAAATACAGACTCGAAAACAGTAAAAATGGCCACTAGGTGGCGCAAACTACGTCGAATCCATCTGAAAACAGTAGGATAGCGTCATCTCACTAATAGGTGCCTACATACCAAATTTCATGAAAATCCGTTCAATACTTTTGAAGATACAAAGGTAAGCGTAAAAAACTAAAATTGCCACTAGGGGGCACACCGGTAGTCGGATCCGACCAAAAGTCGTCATCTTCCGTTGTTAACATCATATAAATATACTTACACAATTTGTAAAGATCCTGCGAACGGTTTAGGAGATACAGCCATAGGCGCAAAAAAACAAAACTGCCACTAGGAGGCGCCACAGTAGTCGAAATCGTCGGAAAATCATCGTCAACCATCCTCTACATAGTAAGCATATACATGCCAATTTTCACAATCATCCTTTGAGCGGTTTGGTTGATAGAGGGGTGGACGCACAAAAACAGACTCGAAAACACTAAAAATGGCCACTAGGTGGCGCAAACTATGTCGAATCCATCTGAAAACGGGAGGATAGCGTCATCTCACTAATAGGTGCCTACATACCAAATTTCATGAAAATCCAATAAGGACTTGTGAAGATACAAAGGTAAGCGTAAATAAACTAAAATTGCCACTAGGGGGCACACCGGTAGTCGGATCCGTCCAAAAGTCGTCATCTTCCGTTGTTAACATCATATAAATATACTTACACAATTTGTAAAGATCCTGCGAACGGTTTAGGAGATACAGCCATAGGCGCAAAAAAACAAAACTGCCACTAGGAGGCGCCACAGTAGTCGAAATCGTCGGAAAATCATCGTCAACCGTCCTCTACATAGTAAGCATATACATGCCAATTTTCACAATCATCCTTTGAGCGGTTTGGTTGATAGAGGGGTGGACGCACAAAAACAGACTCGAAAACACTAAAAATGGCCACTAGGTGGCGCAAACTATGTCGAATCCATCTGAAAACGGGAGGATAGCGTCATCTCACTAATAGGTGCCTACATACCAAATTTCATGAAAATCCAATAAGGACTTGTGAAGATACAAAGGTAAGCGTAAAAAAATTAAAATTGCCACTAGGGGGCACACCGGTAGTCGGATCCGTCCAAAAGTCGTCATCTTCCGTTGTTAACATCATATAAATATACTTACACAATTTCGTAAAGATCCTGCGAACGGTTTAGGAGATACAGCCATAGGCGCAAAAAAACAAAACTGCCACTAGGAGGCGCCACAGTAGTCGAAATCGTCGGAAAATCATCGTCAACCGTCCTCTACATAGTAAGCATATACATGCCAATTTTCACAATCATCCTTTGAGCGGTTTGGTTGATAGAGGGGTGGACGCACAAAAACAGACTCGAAAACACTAAAAATGGCCACTAGGTGGCGCAAACTATGTCGAATCCATCTGAAAACGGGAGGATAGCGTCATCTCACTAATAGGTGCCTACATACCAAATTTCATGAAAATCCGTTCAGGACTTTTGAAGATACAATAAAAAAATAAAATTGCCACTAGGGGGCACACCGGTAGTCGGATCCGTCCGAAAGTTCGCACATGCCGTCCCATTCATGAATGGAACATAGGTGCCAAATTTCATGAACGTATGTCAAAGGGTTTTGGAGATAGAGCAGCGGACGCCGGACGCCAGACGCCGGACGCCGGACGGACGCCGGACGGACGGACGGACGGACGGACGGACGGACGGACGGACGGACAGAGATGACGGCATAATGCGTCCACATATAAATATGTGGGCGCATAAAAATGAAACAGTGCAATAGAATTGATAGGTTTTCAAAAGTATTACAAATCGAGGTGGTTTTTAGAAATCAACATGTTTATTTCGCATTTTCCCAGAGGTTTTGCAGTGTAGGTGTTTGTAACCCAAAAACAATTTTAGTGAGCCCCAATTGGTTTTGTAATAGGCAAAGACCAAAATATGAAATTTCTAAAAAATGCAATGATGAATCAAAACTGTCAAACCCCTATGAGAAAGTTTTACAGGGACATTGAGTAATGTTAGCATGGTTTGTGCCACACAGCTGTCACTTGTCAACATTTGATCTTTTGACCTTGTGTGAAGACATATACTAAGCCTTAATTGAAAAATTTAGGACTTTACTGAGAAAAAAATAAGAACTCTTATTTTACAGAATGAGAATAACTTTCAAATTACCTAAATAGTTATCCATTTCAAGTTCTCTTGCATCGTCACTCATGTGAGCCTCTGCTTGCGCAAACCCACCCGTGTTAAACTGGTGAGTATTTCTTGTTGCCTTAGAACTACCTGCAGCCGCGGCTTCATTGTAATTTGGTAAATTAGTCCTCGAAGATTGATTTGGATCCCCAGTGTCGCTAGATGATTCCTGTTGACCTTTAGAGAACCAGTTTTTAATCCCACCAAATATACTTTTAATGTTATTGATATGACGCTGGGATACTGTTAGATTCTTATCAATATCTTGAACTTTTCTCTCAACGTTGTCAAGCTGTTCACCCTGATGATGAAGTTCCTGAAAATTAGAGAAGACAGCTCATCAACCACAATAACGCCAGAACAGAATGTTGTCAAGAGAAGAAACTTATCAGGATGATTGGAGGCCCAACCAGTAACCTACGAACTAGGACAAGAGCAGCTTTAAAATGAGCCCAAGTTTAAATAACTACCATAACTACATTGTAAATGAATCCAAGATTTGGACATAGGCCCAAAAACAACACGCATAGTGCAACTGTGCCTATGTTGTAGCACATGCTTATTTACCATGATTGTGTAAGAATTGTCAGATCACTGCCTTGAATTGAAGGGATGATATTGTAAACAAGTTTTAAGAATCAAATGTGTACGTGTTATCATAGACCTTAGAAGGGATAGATTAGAATAAGAGTGCAGTATATAAAACGGTCACTTACTTAGAGACGTGGTTGGTTGTTAGCAGACATTTCGACCTGGTCCGCCAGGTCTTTGTTGATGAATGAGAGATTTCCTGCCTTTCACTCGTTAAGAATGCTGGAGTACACGGGGGGTAAGTGGAGTCCTCTGTCCCAGTTCAAGAGGGAGCGCTGACTGTTGATGTTTATGGCCTCTTTGAGCTTACAAGTATGCCAATTTTGTTCTTTGGCCAGGATCCTGGATGACGCAAGAGAGATGTTGTGCCCAGTCGTCAAAATATGTTCCCCCACAGCTGTTGGGTCTGTCTAGTTTCAGATGTTCTTTGAATCTGGTAAGGAACAGTCTCTTGGTTTCTCCAATGTAGGTGTGGAACAAAATTGGCATACTCGTAAGCTCAAATAGGCCACAAACATCAACAGTCAGCGTCCACTCTTGAATCGGGACAGAGGACTCCACTTACCCCCGTGTACTCCAGCATTCTTCATTTAAGTGAAACTCGGGAAATCCCTCATTCATCGACAAAGACCTGGTGAACCAGGTTGAAACGTCTGCCATTCCCTAGAATAAGAGTCACAGGTTCAAAATTTAGTGATAAACGAGCCAGGACTGCAGTCTCAACACATATGCAACAGCAGTAAAAACAATACAACCGCACAACCCTTATTCGAATGCCCCAACCATGAGATTTTCATTGATCTAAATTTTAAATTTTCCCCAAATGGACATGGATTCACCTAACAACAGGTGGCTAAATGGGCAATTGAATATGAATAACTAACACTGTTGTCCCTCCACACTCATCATGTTTAAGTGGTGCTAAATATCACAGACCTATTCATGTGGAGAATTTCTCCATTACACAGGTCACAGCTCTGAGTCCCTCAGTCCCAGACAACCTTTAGGATCCCTATTCATCATGCCCTTAGTATTGCTGTAGATCTGAGCTAATGAAGTGGAAAGTTAATAGCTAGCACTACTTTCTTAACAATGGTGGTCCTTATTACACCCAGATTGTTTTTCTACAGCATTTGCACAGAGTTAAAGCCTGCAATATGGAGAGCAGTTTTAACTTAGTACATTAGTACATTTTAAATATTTCAAAAAGATTAAAAATTAATTTGTGTTGATCTTGACAAAGGGCCACTTCCCAAAGGAAGGTTGGTTTCAAATATTTTTCACACCTGTTTTCATTACTTTATTATAATACTAATGTCTACTTGCTTTTTTTTCTTACCGGTTAGGGTTGCTATCTTTTTATTTTGTGTTTGCCCGACGCATCAAAACAACTTAGAACAGAAGTCATCCCTGAATTTTCCAGATTACAGCTACACCAAACATGTCACAGCATGTCCATTAATTCAAGTTCAATCTTTATCAGAACTCAAATCATAAAGTATATACAGACCTGCAAATATAGTGATAGCCAAACTGAAGATTTGGAACATCTGGACAATATAGGTTGCAGTAATTGCATGACTATTCTAACTTTTCCTCAGTCATAAAAAATGAAATCACAGCTCTTGCCCACCAATGTAGCTTTGATGTATAATCCACGTGATATTGTTAACTCTGATCAGCGTTTGTAAATCACCGAGTATATCAATACGCGCGGTAGTTTATCTTCAATCGAACCCAATGTTTGTAGTTTTTAGCTTAATAGTTCATCGATTTTTAAAAATAAAAAACCAAATTCCATCTGAATACAGCTGTATTATTTGCTTTTAATGGAAACTGTTGGTTAATGCATTTTGAAAATTCGCCAGTATGTACAGGCAGAGGTGTTTACTATAGTTTATGGTCGGTAGCACTTAATTGGGTCTTGCTCGCACCGGACAATGTGGTCATCGCAACTGAGTCCGACTCTGGCGCTGCTCTCTCTTTGATCCCTATAAACGCTGCTCCAAGGGACGAGCAGTGAAAAGTCACGCATATCTTTAGAAATGCGTGAATTTCATGTAAGCCTATTATTCACAGCATGTATATGTACCTATAAAACAATCTATGAATTTTACCCAGTGTATTCAACGAAATACAAGCTAACGAAGCTGAACTTAAAAAAATAATGACGGCGCTGGAGCTGGGTGACCATATGCAACATATCAGTGTCTTTAATCTTAGTGTGACTGTCAAGGCTCAACGGCCACGCCTCGGGCTTATAAGCACACTTCAAAACCAGGAAGTGATGAGTCGTGACTGGAAGACCACGATTACATCCAGTTAGTTATTGTCGATTCGATCAACTGTTCTCGTATTTTGTCTCACAGCACCACAATTGTTATTCAGTTGGTCAGTTCAGATGCATGAACGACACGGCGGAAAACCGATTATCTTACCCACCCAAACTGCAGATGTTGGCCTACTTTAACCACTAGAGTCGTAGACCGAGTCATCGAGAAATGTGTTAAGCTTTGTGACTCACAACGTTAACAACTCGCTTGCCTTACCTCAGCCGTACTAATTCCTATTTGTTCGGATTCATGAATACTCTGCAGAGCCCGGTTACAACTATCCAATTGTCGATTTTTTGAAGCTTCGATTTGATCCAAGACTCTTGCCCTCCGAGACTCCACATCAAATTCACAATCGTCGTAATCAAAATAAGAATTCGACATTTTTCAGTAGCCTATACGAAGTCAGTAAACAGTTGGGTTGCGTAGTTGTAGTAAATCAAAAGCTGAGCAAAATGGTAAACATTTTCCCTACTTTCCAAGTGAATTGTAAATGTAATGTTGTTGCATGTACGATTTTAATGTAAACAAGGCATAAAAATGATAACTGGTATCTAAACTTGAAAAACATGAGAGTTACGGTCTCGCTGGTTCCCTGCGTGCCGCTAGGTGGGGCGGTAGCCGCGCCAGCACGCAGGTATCACTTAAAGACATAGTTTCACACCAAAACAACTGCTTTTCAAAACAAATAATAGCACTGTGTGAATCTGTTGCACAGGCTGTTCTTGTCCGAACATCTTGGTTAATGAGAAAAACCCAGCAGTAATGACCTTTTTCCGACTTCAGCCGAGACGAGAGAACAGGCATAATGTGGTTACATAACTACGGTCTGTGATGTCAAACTCAGGAAGACAGCTGTGTATTGCAATGGCTACAAGCAGCCAACCCTCCATTGTCAGCATGCAGTGAGTAAAAAGGGAAACACGTTTTAATTTAACCACTTATATGATTGAAATTTGAGTGGAGGTGGCAATCTCAAAGACAGAATTTCAAGCACACTTGAAATGGAAGTCTTCTGAAATTGTTTTTTAAATTCATGTGTTAATCTATTGACAGAAAACAAAACCCAAGGCATCAAGCAATAATACCTGAAGATGCCAATGAACATATCATTTCAGCGTTTCATTACGGCAAGTCAATTCTATCATGCTTTTGTCACTGAGTCATAGAAACCAAAGAACAAATCAGAGAACGATTATGACTTATTAATCCACAGTTCAATTAAAATCAAGTGCTTTCAGTCGGAATTATATATTTGGCTTCTGCAGTGAAAGACTTTCAAGGTAGTTGAAGGTTCACGCTACTGTACATAAGTCACAACTGTACAGTGCAGTAAAGTTTATATGTGAGTTAAAATGATCTAATCTTTTACCAAAATAAGTAACTTAGAATGCACAGTATTTTTGAACATTTAAGCATTACAAACGTTATCCAACAACAAGACAAATTTACATGATATGAAAATGGATATGCCTAACTATTACCATGGCGACCAGGTATTTCCTTATATTAAAATTCGACAAGCATGATTTGAAAAAAAGTTGCATGTAAAAAGGATTGGAGGTTGGAAGCTTCGCAATCCAACATGGCCTATTACTCTAATTAAGAGCCTTTATATTTTGGGCCTTAATAAACTGAATTAAGAAAGCAAAAAGTTACAACGCATGTATTGAAAGAACGATTCAGCTGTACGTAAAATTTAGAAAAATATGAATTATGTTGTGACACATAACCAAACCTTGAAGCGCAATTGACTTTAAAAGAAGAAACGATTTCAAAACTTTCCCAATTGTTTTAAAGCTGAGTGTATGGTCAACTGAATGAGATATTCACACTGCAATAATTAGAATATTCCTTATGTTTTTGTACAAAAACAAACATTGTGCAAAGTTGCTTTTTGTAGTAGCTTTCCACTAGCCAATAGATCACAGCTACGCCACGAGTGAGCCCAGTGAAACACCCCCATCTGCTGATCACCATACAACGTGCTGCTTTAGTAAAACTCTTAGGAGAGGTAATGAGACATTATTGGTAATGACTTCATCCTCCATGACTGATGGTTTTGTTATACCTATTGTATTGCTACCTGAAGCTCACTTCTCTACTTACTATAGTTATAAAAAAGCGGACTCTATTGTTATATGTATTGTATTGCTACCTGAAGTTAACCTCTCTACTTACTATAGTTATAAAAAGCGGACTATGTTGTTATATCTATTGTATTACTACCTGAAGCTAACTTCTCTACTTACTATACATGTAGTTATAAAAAAGCGGACTCTGTTGTTTTTGATTTCATGACTTGGATGTATACTTTTATTGATCTGAAATGGTATTTTAAGTGTTTGTTTGGTTTAACACACTTGGGATTTTTAAAGCCCTTTGATTAAAAAATATGCAGATGTTGAGTCTTGAGCCAGGCTGTTAGTTAAAAATGTGGGTGTGGACAAGTAAACAGTTGTAGGCAGTTAATATGTGTAGATACCTTTAATGTATTTTTGTATTCATTCATTTCAGAAAGTTGTTGATTTGCATGAGAATTAAAGTAAGTCAAGCGGGGATGCCGAAAAGTCTGCACCCAGCGGTCCCTATTGTGCCTGTGACTGTAGAGGGAATTGTCAGTGGAGCTGTCGGATTAGGCATGGCGCCAGTAACTGCAGCATCTTTGGTGCTACCATCAGAAACCGTAGATAGAGAGACAGTCCACCTAGCGAAATCCCATCCGAGTCGGACGGCCACTGGCGGACATTGTTGTTTCATGGACCGTAGAGACGTGTAGCGAGTGTGCGTGCAATAAACAGATGTGGCAAGATATCACGGTTCCCGTACGTCAGTAAAAAAGCAATGGTGCTTTCTGCACTGCCTACGGCTGCAGCAACAGTTAATTTAAATTCGTGACTTATGCTTTTTTGCTTCCTCAATGATTAAGATAGGTGATGTTCATGATTGAAACAGAGGATATTCAGTCTGCGTGAAACTGTTGCCAGTCATTCAGTGATGGACTGGGTGATTTTAATTTAATGTCTTTACTGTTTCCTGCGTTTGATTGCTGATATGGAACATTATCAAAAATTGTTTGCATGATTTTGGGAACTACTGATTAGTTTATTCTATGCCCATTGATGCTTCTAATTACTTTTTTCATTTCGTTCTGCAGTCTTAATACATTCAGATCTAAAAGATAATTACATTTACTATTATTTACTATTTCTATTATTGTTATTTATCATATATTTGTTTTTATATCTATTCTTGATTATTTATTATTATCTATTTTTTGTTTATTTGCTACTACTTATTTAAATTATTTCTTGTGATCCCACACAGTCAACATCCTGGCTGTGAGTCGTTGATCAATAATCTATATTTTATGATCATGATATGGACTTCAATGCATAATTAATATTACTTTTTTGGTTTGGTAACCTACTTGATTATTTGCCATAGGAAGTGGTGAAGGAAGTGTTCTTTTAAAGGCACATTGAGCCATACATCTGTGAGCTCTTAGATAGTATGTGTAGTACCTTGGAAACTTGTTACACTCCAGTGACGATGTCGTTTGTTTAGATTTTTGTTTTGACATGGGTCTTAAAACATCAAGTCAGGAGATAAGGTGTCGTTACTGTATGTTATTTACTTTGAAGTTGGCCTGCCGACGCAGGCTGAATATGTCTTTAACTAACTGCTGATAGTTGAGTTAAAAACTGTGAATTATTTACTAGAGCTGGAAAGCTTCGTAAAAAATACCCAAAATGGATTGCGTATTCAATAGGCATCTTGGCTGTTTTATGGGGCATACAAGGCAGGTTTACTGGAATTAAGGCAAGAGTTCCATCTCTTGCTGGTTTGGAAACCCTACCCCTTTTGCCTCCAGTTTCATTCACCACAACCCACCCCAATTAGCTACTCATTTCAGATACCATCGGGCACGGATGCTTGGGGTCCAGTGAATCAGTCCCAAATAGCGACTCCACTGTTCCCTAAAACTACTACGTTTTTGGGAGTTTCCTACGTTGAATTCTCAATATGATTGAAAATAAGAAGGGATCTTTTCATGCAATGCGCCAAATTTAAGGACCAAGTCCTTAAATGTTTTGACTGAATTAAGAGCTCAGTTTTTAGTTATATTTTTATAAAATGTCATAAGTCAAAAGACTCGGAGCTCATAATAAAGATAAAATGATAGAAAAATATAAAAACTGTGAGCAAAGAACAAAAAATGCCTAAAAGATTTACCAAGGATCCAGGGTGGGGGGTCAAAGGCGTCTGGACCCCCCATTTTTCTTGATTGTTGTGATATCAGTGCCCTTATAACAGATATATTACTCACGCATAACAGTTAGTGCAAGACTATAGTTTCATTGATTCTGAGTAAAGGAAGTTCTAGAAAATTATATGGTATTACCACTTCCATTATAAGAATTGCATGCTGCTTACCACCGTGGAGTAGTTTAGTTAGTTCCAATAAACTATTTGACACAGCAAGGCTTATATTCCGAGTTCGTTATATCAGAATATTCCACTGTCGGATAAACAAGTGACCAGTGTTCAAGAAACAAGTAAGTTGGCAAATGATGAAGTAGGTTACCAAAAGCGAAAGTGAGTGTTTCGCGAACTTGGAATTCCAAGATCCCTCAAGTGATCTTGAGATTAAAGACATAGTTTCACACCCAAAACAACAGCTTTTCAAAATAAATAATAGCACTGTGTGGATCTGTTGCACAGAGCAGTTCTTGTCCACACAGCTTGGTTAATGAGAAAAGCCCAGCAGTAATGACCTTTTCCGACTTCAGCCGAGACAATCCTGAGAACAGGCATATGTGGTTAAATAACCGTCTATGATGTCAGACCAGGAAAACAGCTGTGCATAGCAATGGGTACAAGCAGTCAACGCTCCAAAATTTTGCTTGCTTCATTTGATAATTCCTTTCAATTTCATTTGTTGGCATAATTACATTGTTTTTTGCCAAGGAGAAGTAAAGACCAGTGTATCACAGATACTCAAGCCTAATACAAAATATTGCAGTTTACATTTTTTTTCATTTTCAGCAGTGAGTAAAAGGGGTGACACCTTTTAATTTAACCACGTATATAATTGAAATTTGAGTGGAGGTGGCAATCTCTATGACAGATTTACAAGGATACTTGAAATGGAAGTCTTCTGAACATGTTTTTTTTAAAGTTATGTGGAAATCTATTGAATTAATAATAAACCCAAGGCATCAAGAAATATTACCTGCAGATGCCAGTGAACATATTATTTCAGCCGTTCATTGCGGCAAGTTAATTCTATCATGCTTTGGTCACTGAATCATAGAAGTCAAGGAACAAATCAGTTGACGATTATGATTTAATCCACAGTTCAAATTAAAATCAAGTGCTTTCAGACGGATCTATATATTTGGTTTCTACAGTGAAAGACTCTCAATGTAGTTCAAGGTTACTGTACATAAGTCACAACTCAAGTAATCTCAGTACAGTAAAGATTATATGCGAGTCAAAATGATCTAATCTTTTACCAAAATAAGTAACTTAGAATGCACAGTACATTAGAAGCATTACAAACCTTATACAACAACAAATTTACATGATATCAGTGGATATGCCTAACTATTACCATGGCGACCAGGTATTTCATTACATTAGAATTCGACAAGCACGAATTGAAAAAAATAAAAAGGATTGGAGTCTGGAAGCTTCACAATCCAACATGGCCTATTTCTCTAATTAAGAGCTTTTACATTTTGGGCCTTGATAACTTGAATTAAGAAAGCAAAACGTTACAACGCATGTATTGAAAGAACGATTCAGCTGTACGTAAAATTTAGAAAAATATGAATTATGTTGTGACACATAACCAAACCTTGAAGTGCAATTGACTTTAAAAGAAGAAACGATTTCAAAACTTTTTCAACTATTTTCAAGCTGAGTGTATGGTCACCTGAATGGGATATTCACACTGCAATAATTAGAATATTTCTAAAAAATGTTCCACAAAAACATAAACATTGTGCGAAGTTGATTTTTTGTAGCAGCTTTCATCAAAATGTATCAAAGCCAAAACTTCACCAAAAACAAAATAGCCGATTGAACATGCCCTTCAGTTCAGTAGAAGTCGCCATGTTGTCGGTGCCGCCGGAAATGAGACTAAATCCAACGGGAATTGTGAGCATTGTTATCACTCAATAAGTAACATCTGCTTGGCTGAAACCAATGAAAACTATTGAATCGCTCAGAATAGTAGGTATAGATCTTTCTCACTAAATTCCATCGTAAATTTTTGGTGAAAATAAATTATGCCAGTATGACACACATTCAATCATTAACCCTAGCATGCATGCACCTGTACATGTACATAGAAATATGCGTGCGAGAGCTCGTGAACTCCAGGATCTAGGATATGTCGTAAGAAGGGACTAACCTCAAATTTCGAAGGAAACTTTCTCTTGACACTTAAATGAAGTACCAAAAGCTTTTCTATTGTTCCCTCAGGGGTGCCCCATACCTGCCTGTGGAAGCTCAGATAGGATACTCCTATGTAATCCATTTATTTGCCAAGCAGTCTACACACAGTGATACCAACGGAAGGACCGCATAAAATGCCCCCTCCTCCTTTCTGCAGGCTTGGGACTGGCAAGATGCAACACATAACAATGTGATGCAACTTGGCGGAGTTAGGCATTGTGGTTTCAACTGGACGTCATGCTAAACAGAACTGGCACAGTGGATTTTTGGAAATAATTCTCAGAAAAATAACACTCGAAACTGCATTTCCTAAGTTGTACATTGTCAAACAAGAGCAACACAGGAGGTTGAAATGTACTCACGAATGCATCGCTAATGGTGTGCTTCTGGGGGTGTATATTTGTATCATAAAAATGGCCAATAGATGGCACAAAATACATCTTCTTATGAGGAAGTTTAATTTTTTTAATTTTTGTGATACGTGTGTCCATGCACTATAGGCAACAGATTCGCAACTACACTCAGCTTACGGTAAGTGTATTCTGACGGGAAATTTTTGCATCTATTTTACTGTCCAGTAAAACGAAAAAAAAAAATTATTTCGGCATCGAAACGCTGTGCAAATTCTTCCAGTAGTAGAACTATTGGTATCGTGCTACTACCACCTGACCACGACCATTATTAGCAGACAATGTACTTACCAGAAGTAAAACATGCTATGTCTGCCAGGTGTCGAACAACCAATCAGTTTTAGTGAACAAAAATTGACAAATTTTAAAATTGGTCATGAAGATATGACTTCCCAAACTACAGCTCATTTTGGCAAAACTTTTCTGATAATTTGAATGGGGTAGGTGAATTTGGGGCACTCCGGGCCCTTACTAAGGCCAAAAAAGTATGATACATTTCTAGAGAGGACAGACAAGGGGCTATCAGATGCACAAAGAATTTTTGAAATCGAAAACAAAGTAATTTTGGACCCAAAAATGACAGTTGGGTGGGTCACTTTGGTGGACCACTATTACCTAATTAACGGGCCGGTCACGCTGAAACTTGGGGGCTGACCATTTAGAAGATTGGCCTTTCGAATAAGAACATAAACTTTAAAATCGAAGCCTATATATAGTCCAGGGTTTTTAGGAGGCGGAAAAAGTTTTTGTCTCCATTTTCAAAAATTCTTTTCCAGATCGAGGTAGAATGCTGATAAATTAAACCCGCCAAGTTTGAGTTGGATTGGATCATTAGTAAGGTCACACGGCAAGATCAAAGTTGAAAAACATCATTTTTAGACCTTTTCACGCCTTAAAAATTTTTTGACCCCGATTTCAAAACTTCTTTCATTGTTGGATAGCCCTTTACTTACTGACTCCAAAAACGTAAGTCGCCACTTCTGGTAAGCCCTAATAAGGTCACAGCAGAGGATCAAAGCTGGCGTGCGTTCAGTAGACGCTAGGACCTACGCTAGGACCTACGCTAGGACCTACGCTAGGAACTAGCTAAAGTCTAGTCAAGGTCACGTGTTCTCATTTAAAATACACGGCAATATCTCACGTAATCTCGCGAAGTCTTGCTTTTTAGCGAGGTCCTTGCGTTACTGAACGGGAGGCTGGTCTCTACAAGTAATTTTAACAAAGGGAATACTATCATTTATCATAAGCATTCGGTTCAAGCCGGTGTGGCAGATTCTTTAACTTCAGGTATACCAGGGTTTACCTTAAATGTTTCCTTATCTTTATCCTCCGGATTCCTCTTAATATTTCCGTAACTTAAGTTTACACTTAAAGTTAGTTTCAAGATTTTCCTTATCGTTAACTTAATAGATGTTTTGTATGCACTTGAAACAATACTATGTTACCCCTACTTGCATTATTTTGCAAATTTCAAAACTTTAACTGAGTGCAAATAATAATACGCAATGCTCATCTGAAAGTGCGGGAAAGTCATCTTTAGTCCATATAAAATATCTGTTGTCCAACGTTGCAGTCAGAGTAGAGTTTAAGAGTTCACGAAGGACAAGAGGCACACACACCCGATGAAGAAGTTAACCAAAAGCAAGAGGTTTAGGCAAAGCCACGGCACACAGTGAGGAAAAGTATAGAGCTATCAGGTCACAAACAAAATTACCTGACTGTCAGCTGTAAAATGAATAACTAATTATATATTATTAATAGGTAAATGCTGTATTGGCCAAGGGTCCAAAAAGGGCAACCTTTTTATATGGCAAGTACTTACAAATAGACTGCTTTGAATTACAACATGATTGAACAATTTGAAAGAGCAAATTAAATTGGATTAAATAGTGGATTTTTCTGATTATAGTTCAAGTATGATAATGAATGTTTATATTGTACTGAAATTTCCATTATAGTCTTGGGACATTTCATCGAAGTGAACACAAAAACAGTGAAGCAGGTGACAAAATAATGATGTTTTGTGGAACACCACTTGATAGATACATTCATCTACTTATTCATCCAGTTGTGGTAGAAGAGAAGACACAAATATTGGTCCATCAAACATTTCCCTGGTCTTGGCAATCCATGCTCCGTGATCCCTTGCTGTCGCCATCGGGTGGTGTCTTTGGGCCACTTCATTTGTTCCTGCATGAAGCACTACCGCGTCATATCCTCCCGTGATGTCAGTCTTTGCAGCAATGAAAAGGAAATAATTTTTAAGCAACTCAAGTGTCATATGGTTTTTACATCAATAATATTAATAAAATGGCAACAACAATGATTAAAATAATAACAAATATTATTAAAATAGAAATAACACTCATAATATCTATACTTATTGTAATACAATAGCCTGTAGCAAAGAATAGGTATGAAACATGAAAATAATAAACTCAACAACAATGCTATTATTCACATACAACGACAAATTCAACAATAGTAATCACACACCGTGAACGGATTTTCAAACACTTCAAAAATAAGGTGGTACAAAGGTGAGGTAACAAGTAAAAAACGAATATTTATATGCGACTTCATAAGCGTAAAAAGAACAAATTTAATTTTCATTCCAAATTTGATTTTCATTTTTAGCCAGACTATATAGCGAACTGAAGTTTTGATTTTGTTGTCATGTTAAACTCACCATCTGAGCAAAAGGTAACACATCTTCCACTATGTACTTTAAAGTCGATTTTGATGTTGCGGCTACTCTCAATGTACTTGTAAATGCTACCAGTGATCAGCTTAACCTAAGAATATGTATTAAATGAAGATTAATGACAATTACCAAAATTAGCAAAAGACAAGGGGCCCTCCATACTGCACAGTGTTTCCCACAACCTGACGAATTTGGGAATTTGGATTGCTTCCGTCAAGTCTGAAAACTGAGTCACACACTCAGCATGACACAGTGTAGATTTTGATTTTCAAATATGAAACAGGGTCCATTAGGAGGCTGATGACTTTTTCTCCAGTGCCATGACCACTGTTTTCTTTCAACACTACGACCAATGACATTATGCACATCAAAGATTAGGAATGTATCCAAACAAACCCGATCTCATTAGAAACAGGTACTAGCGGCGTTACAGAACTCTACCCTAGCCCTTGGACTAATGGGCATGTTGTAAAAAGGACATTTGACAACTACACAAGACATTATTTGAGAAAATAATGTTCCAAGAACTCACCATCATTCTGACCGGATTGTTCAAAGCTGATCTGATGTATGAAAGTCTCACTGCTATTAGAATCAACTAATACACATGAATACTGTGGAAATAATAACTTAAAAATAGTTACCAAGGTAACAAAACAATTATTCTAGCCCTTTAAACAATATTATTAAAACAAACGAGCCTAAAATGACGTTCAAACTGAAAGATGATGCACAACAAGGTGATAACAACTACACAACGGGAATCCTGAACAAGTGAACAATGAGCACAATCGAGTAATTTCGCAGTAGAAGTAGTAAGGCAGGCAGATTTTCGCTAAATAATCGCTTGAAATCGCAGTTGATTTTCTGTCTCAGTAATGCCGGAAACCAAAAGGAGGTCACATAGAGGATCCGGTAGGTTGACCTCCCTGCGCGCGCACAGACTCCAGCTCTTCCGGTGGTGTAGTGGGGAAAACAAGCGTGGCCTTTTTGCGAACTGAAGGGCTATTTTGTACTTGGTGAAGTTTTGGTTATTGTTTACAATTCGACTCCATTAACTTACATACTTGATATTAATATTTTCTGAATCCTCTCGCCAGGGTTATCATGGTGATTCCAAAAATATATTACTCGTAGCGATTAGGCTCTTCTTATTGATGCATTCACCGTTTTTACGAGGTACATTTTGATGAAAGCTACAACAAAAAGCAACTTTGCACAATGTTTGTTTTTGTACAAAAACATAAGGAATATTCTAATTATTGCAGTGTGAATATCTCATTCAGTTGACCATACACTCAGCTTTAAAACAGTTGGGAAAGTTTTGAAATCGTTTTTTCTTTGAAAGTCAATTGCGCTTCAAGGCTTGGTTATGTGTCACAACAAAATTAATATTTTTCTAAATTTTACGTACAGCTGAATCGTTCTTTCAATACATGCGTTGTAACTTTTTGCTTTCTTTATTCAATTCATTAAGGCCCAAAATGTAAAGGCTCTTAATTAGAGTAATAGGCCATGTTGGATTGTGAAGGTTCCAGCCTCCAATCCTTTTTCCACAGCAAATTCTTATTTTTTCAAATCATGCTTGTCGAATTCTAATGTAACAAACACCTGGTCGCCATGGTAATAGTTAGGCATATCTACTTTTATATCACGTAAATTTGTCTTTTTGTTCGATAACGTTTGTAATGCTTAAATGTTAAAGTACTGTGCAGTCTAACTTACTTATTTTGGTAAAAGATTAGATCACACATAAACTTTACTGTACCGATATTATTTCAGTAGTGACTTATGTGCAGTAGCGGTAACCTTCAACTACCTTGAAAGTCCTTCACTGTAGAAACCAAATAGATAATTCCGACTGAAAGCACTTGATTTTAATTTGAACTGTGGATTAAATCATAATCGTCCTCTGATTTGTTCTTTGACTTCTATGACTCAGTGACCGAAGCATGGTAGAATTAACTTGTCGTAATGAATGGCTGAAATAATATGTTCACTGGCACCTTCAGGTGATATTTTTGATGCCTTGGGTTTGTTGTTATTTCAATACATTAACACATCAAATCCATTTCAAGTGTCCTTGTAATTCTGTCATTGAGATTGTCACCTCCACTCAAAATTCAATTATATACGTGTTTAATTAAAAGGTGACACCCTTTTTACTCACTGCTGAAAATGAAAAAAAAAATAAAACCGCACTATTTCGTATTAGGCTTGATTATCTATGATACACTGGTTTTTACATCTTCTTGGCGAAAAACAATTTAATTATGCCAAAAAATGGAGTTGAAAGGAATTATCAAATGAAGCAAGCAGAATTTTGGAGGTTGACTGCTTGTAGCCATTACATGTACAATACAAAGCTGTTTTCCTGAGCTGACATCCAACAGACAGTTATATAACCACATACATGTATACATGGTCTCAGAATTGACTCGGCTGAAGTCGGAAAAGGTCATTACTGCTTGGCTTTTCTCATTAACGAAGCTGTTCGGACAAGAACTGCCCTGTGCATTAGATTCACATAGTCCTATTATTTGTTTTGAAAAGCAGTTGTTTTGGTGAGAAACTATGTCTTTAAACGAATAATAGAAGAATATGGGGTATGAAATAAAAAGAAATGTGGTTCATAAGCAAACTTTATTAACAGTCAACACATGTGTATACATATTAACTACACCTAAATACATTAGCTGTGAACCAATCTCTTAGCCGGTACGGCGTTTTCCCGATGCTCCCAACTTGCTCGATTCTATAGCCCAATAACAAGTTGGGAAGACCACCCCTGTAGCCAATATCTTACACGACTGATTAACTCCATTCTGGAATTGATGGTTGGAAGGCCCGCTCTCTTTTGTTTGATAATTGCGCTAATCTCCGCATGACAGCGGTTTCCCGTTCAGTGACTTTACCCGACGTAGGGGGTTCTGAGCGTGTGATACCCGGTAACATCTAGCTTCTTTGTTAACTGCCAAGCACACTCTTTTGTCTGTTATGACAACAAGCAGGCCAATTATCTACCAGGCTTATTACAGACCAAGTGTGAACACAGTCAAACTCAGAGTGTCTTCGGAGGAATAGATTGTCGTATTTTTCGGTTGCAGTTGGGCGATTTTGGCGATCGAAAAACTAAACATGATCACCATTTGACGAAGATTTCAGATATGCTATTGGTTTATGTTCAAATATGTTACAACTCAACTTTTATATTTAACAGCACAGCCCAGTCAGGGTAGATACGATCTTATTGGAGATTAGAGCAATTATCGAACAAAAGAGACTCCATAAATGCCAGAATGGAGTTAATCAGTCGTGTCAGATATGGGCTACAGGGGTAAACTGGCAACTTGTTGTTGGGCTATAGAATTGAACAAGTTGGGAGCAACGGGAAAACACCGTAATGGATCAGATTGTATCGCATGACTGGGCTGTGCTGCTAAAAATGAAAGTTAAGTTAAAACATATTTAAACATAACCCAATAGCATAATACCTGTGACAAATACATGTACAACGAGCTTTGAAAAGTGAACAAGGATCAGTAGGTGAATGCTGGATCTATAAGAAAATCAAGTAAATGGAAAATCTATTATTCTCTGTTTCCACATTTTGACAATGATAATTTATTTGTCAGCAGATTCAAACAAGATCACCCATCGCATTCAAGTATTTTATGTACTATACAGTGGCCGATCTAGGATACCATTAAGGGGGGCGGCCCAACATGTTGCCTCAGGGAATTGGGCAAAGAGCGATTGTATGTGCACAAGGGGCCCGAAAGTTGTGGGAGCAGATAATGTAGACCTTCTGTTCAACAAATCTATCGACGCCGCGATCTGAGATCTGAACCCCCCATCCGCTACCAGTCCTAGTTACTGAACTCCCTTTTTCTTCGTGCTTCACGCTGTTTCTGTTTCATTTTGCTGGCGGCAGCCAAGGGGGGGGGGGGGAGGGCAGGCCCCCTGGGTCACCGCCTATGCTATAGACAACTAAGTACAACCTATAAATGAAAGCGTTGATGGAACAAACACTTTCCTGATAGAAGACAAACCTTCAAGGACAATGACAAGAGCATAAAAAAGCTGAAAATCCCCTATCTTGCATAACAAAAAAAAAACAATATTAACACAACTTATAGATATGTCATTACCTCTGTATGCTCCTCACTCACATGAGAACATTTGTATCAAACATTACTGTATGCCACCATGTTTCAGTCCAGTTGTTAAATGTTATCAACTGTATTTAGAAATGTCGACAACCTGCAAACTTGAAAGACGCCTATTCATATGTTACCTCACTCAGTCTAACATGGTTGCTTTTCAAACAGCGAATGCTGGGCAGTGGTTTGTAAGATATTGTGCCAAGGCAAGTGGTATGGACAGTATTATTTCACTGGGCCACTTTTGTCTGCATATCATAAAGTCTTAACATACATTAGCGTATTGTTATGTGGGTCTGTAGCAGAGAAAGGCAAAAATACCGTAGGCCAGAAACGTCTAATCATCTCTATGAGAACATTCAAACCTGTCAACAGAACCTCAGAGAGTTGTGTTCTGTAACTATTGTCTGATTGTCATCAATATTAAGACCTGATGATATCACACAGCATACCGAGGAAAAACTAATATTCATTAAATTGCACATTTAAAAATGAAATTAGTATTTCCACTTCATTTGCCAAAAAATAACACTTTTACTCAACAAGTGTTATCTGAACTTCTTCCTTAGTAATCAGATGAGAAAAGATAACAGATCCCTGCTTAAGGCCATGCTGGCAACGATTGACGATGTCATTTAAAGTGAGGTATCCATGATAGCAAGTACCAGCATATGTTGAAGAAAACAACAATAGTTTCAGGTCGACTTGACATGTTTCGGTGTCATTTATTCAAACACCATCATCAGAAGACTGAGAGAATGCAGTGGCCACCTAGCTAGGGGGGCTGAGGTAAAAGGTACAACGGAGCATGACGCACTGTTCAATGCAAAACCCTTTCCGGTACGGTAGGTACAAGTAGTATAGTAGGCAGTAGGCAACGGCTATACGGTACTGTAACTTAGTATTCATGGTATCCTAGCTCTTATCCTTTTCATAAGGTCCCAGGTTGCCAGTCATTTCAGCCCCTCGGTCACCCACCCAATCATCCCAGTCAAGCTACGTCAGTTTAGAAACAATTACCAATTAAGACCAGAATAACATAAAGAATGGGCAGTAAACATAATTAAAACGGAAACAATAACTCACGACAAACGAATTCATGTCCACCATTCGACTGACGGCGAAATTTTACTTAACAGCTGCTCACTAGATGTCGCAAACGCTTGCTTAATCTCAAGATCTCTTGCGTGAAATAGAAATAGAAATTTATTCCAAATTCACTCAAATTTCCAAGTTCACGCACGTCAGGCTCAACTTGTCGAACAGACAAGTCATCTGTTAACGAACAAGACAAGCACGGCAAACAACAGAGGGCGCCACTTGAAAACGAATGACGTCACGGAGTCTCAATCTGAGTGATCCCCGAACCTGCATTATGGTATTTTTATTTTGGGATGAGACAAAAACTGGTGAGGCTTTGCTGGGCTTTGCGCCATTGGACGTTTTGAAGCTGCAGCTGAAAGGTAAGATCATGACTATTTCTGCTTTATTCTGCAGAATTTGCATTGCAATCAATACAATAGAGTGAAACAACCGCTTTACTTGTTAAGATACAACATCTTTCTTATTTTGTTTTTTATTTTGACAGACATCACCCTCAAAATCGGATAATACAGTTGATGTTCTTTTTGTGAGATTAAATGATGAATGACGCAGGTATCTGTTTCAAGACGTAATTAGCCATCTTGTCGAACTTCAGTTTTCCAATCCTAACCTCGGACCAACAAGTGAGGTCAACTATCGACGGTTGTGTTCATAGCATTCCGGGAGGTAGCGCAATGATCAAGTTCTGCATGCGCCGCAGTCCCCGAGCTTCCGTCCCAGGTCCGGGGGTTCTGTACAAGACGTGCCGTCCGGTTCATGGTAACCCCTGAACTAATAGATACGTAAATTTAGTCATGCATTTATGTTTGAATGTAGATATTTATGCATATATGTAGTCATGTAACCTTTTTGCGTATGTATTCAGGCTCTCAAAATGAAAGAATATAGCCGTTACTTGCCTTCGTGTTAAGTTGTATTTCAGAAAATAGTCTCATTGCTACGCAATACAGAGTTGAATACTAGTTTGACAACGATTGAAGACGCTAATGTTTCCGAGCATTTTGTGATTGAATTAAAGGGCATCGGAGAAGTGTTGGCAAACTTTGGAACACCAGTAGCCGAATCCACGGAAACGGCTCCCCCACATGAAATCACTAGTCATGTTCCATTGAAAGGCCGAAATTTGACATAACGGAAGAACAACTCTCATTTCAAAAGTGAGTCCCCAGTGGTATCAGCTGCATCAATTTATGGGAACTGTCCTCACCCCAGAACGCCTGTGGCATGGGCGTAATTGGTAGGAACGTGTCGTAACTTGCACGCGCGCACCCAGCCTAAAGTATTGCGGGGCTCGAATTTTTCGGTATGCGGACCTTTTACTTACAAAAATCAACGAGGACTAAAAAAAATAAAAATTAAAAAAACGGGCCACTAGGTTCGGGTCTACGAATTGTGCATCCGCGTAGAATTCCTGTGGACGCATTTGTCTCGTTTACTCGAACTTGTTGCTTCGCTAAGGCGGACTTTTTTGCCCAATTCGCCAAATTGGAGGACTCCTTCGATCCCTCCGAGGCCCCCTGGGTGCGCCCTGAACTTGGGCGTGTATTTTGCCCTATACTGAGGTATCTTCTCGATGGACATTTCGGCTTCTGGGTGTCGTGTCGCGGGGTGAGTAAATCTAACAAGTTAAATATCATCAGTATCGGGGCGGGGATATCATCATTTGGCCAGTATTGTTTCGTGTACCTTGACCCTCAGGTTTGCAGTGGTCCGAGGACTTTGAATGTGCGGTGGCACTACCCATTAGGCCAATGTGGACAATATCTTCCCTTGTCCGCAATTGACTTACTCCACACTGCATCATTCAGCTGTAATATAAGGCAGAAGCTTACCAAGCTCATTTTGTTCAAAAGCCAGTGAATTTTATGGCAGTCGTACAAAAACAGCATATTTGGTTCCAATTGTGATTTTTTGAAGTTGATGCGATGTGCTAGTTTTAAGTTGTCCAAATTTTGGAATAAAAAAAAATCCGTACGACAGCTTGAAGTTCAGAACGGGTCGGTATACGTTTTTCTCAGCATCGCTTGATGTCGGTTAAAATGGTTCAGGCTTTCTTTCCCCCTGCGTCACCTGATGCCAGCTGAACTTGGTCGAATTTTTCTGTCTACAAAGTGAGTCGGCGGTTTTCAAAATGACCCATACACAGGTCAGAACCAATTTTGTATTTTTTGGCCTTTTGAGGTTTCAAGTATGGAAATTGTTTGAATCCCTGGCCAAAATCTTTGAAAAGAAGTGGATGCTCGTTGATGAAAATAACTATTTGCATTTTTTAAATCGTATATAACTATACCTTTGAAGCCCCGTGCAACTGTGTTTTGAGCTGAAAGTGTAATTATATTCAAATAAAACAAAATTGCTAGGGAGAATTAAATAGCAGAAACAATTGTTCATCTCATCTACTCCATAGCAAGCTGTGTCAAGTTTTTAGTATTAACTTGCCAAATTAAAAAACCTTAAACCAGTTGAACCTGAAGTGGACATTAGCAAATCATGTTCTTCAGCCGCGGTTAGTTCGAATGGATAAGTCAACAGGAAATGGACTTAGCTTGTTAGCGTGTCTTCACAAGCAGTCAGATTAGCGTAATGGAAAAACAACAAAACTGAGCCAAAATAGTCTCAGCAGGCTGACATTTTTGTCTTGAAGCAGATTTCATAAAAGCTTTGTTATTAACTGTCTGTCCTGTTGCAGGCAATATTTGTGTTGACTACGTGAAGTTTTAAAGAACATACGAAAAATGCTTTGCTTTTACACGCCATGGTTATTAGTTATTATGTGGCTGTCTTTATTTTTTAGTTGGTCTTGGCATCGCCTTCTCTGTCGGCCAAGCCACTTTTAAGATAATTATGTAAATTAACTGATATCTTCTGACGAGAAGAGGACAATGATTTTTGGACGACGCCAACTACTGTTGCGCCTCTTAGTGGCAGTTTTGTTTTTGTTTTATGTGAGTTTTTGTAGTTTCGCAATATGATGGTGATGTTTGAAATAAAAAATTGAAACTTGTTTGGAATGGCGTCTCAATTTCTTGTTTCTGAGGTTACATGTTTTTGTTACCCTCGTCATTCTTAATGTTATTGATGGAAAATCTGCGATTCCATGCATGATGCGCAGATCCAATTGGGTACAATGGTATAAACATTAACATTGCGAGTATTTTATTTTAAATTCTGAATCCACCCAATCGCTGCTGTATTTTGACACAGGGTGTATGATACAATGGTTTAAATTTTGAGACAATTTTGAGTGTCAAAATGTACACAATTAATTTTCCACTTAGGATAAACACTCAGAGTATCACTGAGGTATCACCAGCAGTCTTACAGATTCATTTGTGACGGCGCAAACATGAATATACGCTAACAAAGACATTTTTTCAATTTTCATAAAGCGTGTATACATTGTACATGTTCTTGGTTGAAGTAGACAATTACAGCCAGTTTTAGGAACTGTCTATCCAAGCACATGGTAATCATTGGCCAGCAGTGTTTCAGTGAAATTCATTGGCGGATTTATGAGGGTGGGTCTTTTCACGACCTTATAATGACCGTTTAAGCAACGCGTGGGTCACATGTTTACAAAGCTTTACGTTACCAATATTCTAAAACCTCGATAGTATTTAAAATTTCAAATTTTCTTCTGAAAAGTTACCGGCTTCCCTGAGGACACCGTGCTTTTGTTTACATATCGTTCAATATGGCGGACCGCGTGTCACGCGCTGTCTGGCTTGCGAGTACAGTCGTGTCACCTCTATGTATATAGCTCATTGGTCAGCCCCTCGAGCTGGAAACTCTCTCGCGCTGGCGTAAGATTTAATTCTAACCACAGTGGAAAAATCAGCCGGGATCACCTTTTCAATGTTGTGGCAATTTCAATGTTGAAAAGTGACCCAAGGCATCCATGACGATCCTTCCTCTCGTGAAAAAGTGACCCTCGGCAGAGGCCCTCGGCTTTGAAGTTTGTTGGAAGGTGTTTTACACAGGGGCCGTGAATAATACGCTTACAAGGAAGTCACGCATTTCTAAAGATATATATGCGGAAATTTTCACCGCTCCTCCTGAGCGGCTTGTATCAGGATCAAAGAGAGCGAGGCGCCGGAATCAGGTACCGGTACAATTGTGATGACCGCATTGCCCGATGCGAGCAAGACCCAATTAAATGTAATTATCCGACCATAAACTGTATTAAACATCTCTGACTGTACATAATGGAGAACTTTCGAAATGCATTAACCACTAATTTTCGTTATAGACGAACACCACGGAGGTATTCAGCTGGAAAAAAACAACCAGGTAGGGTTTTCGATTTTCAAAAATCGATGACATAATAATCCAAACCTACAACCATAAACTACCGCGCGTTTTGATATAGGCCTACGCGGTGGATATATAAACGCTGATCAGAGTTAACAATATCACAGGGATTCATTTTTTTAATATTCTTTCAATCTCGTTTAACCAAATTTATGACCAGGAAACAATTGTACTTAACTTGTGCCCACTTTTCATTTTTTATTAATGACAAAGAGCTAGTCAGAATAGTTATTTAGTCAGTGCCACCGAAAATGTCCGGAGATTCCAAATTTTGAGTTTGGTTATTACCATATTTTCACTTTTTTATTTATTTTATGATTTGGGTTCTAATAAAGATTAAACTTTAAGGACACGTGAATTGTTTAGGGTACCTGTAATGTGGTAAGTTTAGGGATGGGCTCACAAAGAACTTAATTAATTAAGTTTAGCTGGCGATCAAAACCTACCACTGTTTTGATACTTCAAGTTTAAAGCTTAGATAAAAAAGTTATCAGCGCGTACCCGGTAAGAAAAAAAACAAGTGGGCAG
Source organism: Phoronis australis (assembly GCA_002633005.1). Taxonomy (NCBI): domain Eukaryota; kingdom Metazoa; phylum Phoronida; family Phoronidae; genus Phoronis; species Phoronis australis. Next base: position 763,618 of record NMRA01000163.1, read on the forward strand.
AAGCATTAAAAATTAAATAAAGAAAACCAATACGAAACTTGTCGTTCCTTTAGAAGGTGGCCCTTTAATTGTGAAGAAAAACACAAGTTAAACTTTTTATTCATTTTGTAATGTTTATAATGTACCAAGTTAAAACTACTTTCCAGATTTGCAGGCTATAACTCTGCAAATGTCAAATAAAACCAAATTGGGGATACTAACAACAACCATTGTTGAGACAATAATGCCAGCAATTAACTTTCCAGTTCATTCGCTCAGATCTACATCAATGCAAAGGGCGTGCTGAATAGGCATCGGAAAACTTGTCTGGGGCTTAGGGAGTCATAGCAGTCACAATTGTAAGCGAGAAATTCTTCACGTATTAGTTTTTCATGAGTAGGCGAAGGTGTGTGTAGGCCTATAAGACATGTATCATCAGCATACATGATTGTTTCAAGAGAAGTGAATTTGTGGAGGTCATTTACGAAAGAAAAACGAGGGGACCAAGAATAGATGCTTGGTGTACGCTTGTGATGATTTTTGGAGCGTGAGTTGACTGACTGCCGGCTCTCGATAATTTCTTGAAGAATAAATGCTCGACTCCAGTTATACCCTAAAATGAAAGTTTATCTAGCAAGATACTGTGGTCTATTGCGTCAAAGGATTATGTAAACTCGAAAAAGATGGTTGTTGAGTTTATCCCCTTGCCCAGATATCCGTTAATTCTGTCACCTACTGTTTATTAGAAATTCAATTGATCGTATTTTTTGATAACCATATCGATGTTCATATATAGATTGTAGTAACAGGTAGTCATAAAGCTGGCCATAGGCATTTTTTTCAAATAATATTGAGAAGGCAGGAAGTAGAGAGATAGGCCTAGTAAGCCATTTCTTTTGTATATAGGCATAGTCTTGACAATTAATTTTTAAATCAGTTGGAAAACAACCTGTCTCCAAACGTTGATTGATGATGATAGCCAGTGGTTTTATAACGAGCTGATCAATCAGTTTTATAAGTATGGTAGAAATGTTGTCGAATCCTGTGCTAAGTTTTGTTGTGCTATTTCCTAGGGAATTTAAAACATAGTTTTTATTTACTGCTTGAAATTTAAATTTTGTTTGCTTCAATAAAAAGAGTAAAATTTAGGATGAATGTGGATTGGTAATTGCTTAACAATAATGATGGGCCAATATGTATTAAGAAGTTGTTGAATTCATGAGCTATTGATGTTTTATCAATTTACTTTTGTTTGTTTTGTCATATATTCTGGTGATTTGGTAGACTTGTTGTTTGTATTAAAATACGCTTGATCACATTCCATGTCTTGTTGGGATCTTGCTTATTGAGTTCTTTGTGAAAATAAAGTTTTTTGAAGTTTGAATAAAAATTCAAAGTTTTACTATAGGTACAACGCCCGAATTTCATTAATATTTGTTAAGTATTTGATACTACAACATGATGAGGTGTGCGACTGAAAAAATCGTCTGTGTTCGGTTAAAACATACCATGTGTATCCTATATATTGTATGTAGTGACCAGTTGCAATTCAATAAACTCCGTACTTCCAGTCAAGCGGAGTGACTACACGGTCCCCACATATTGACAACATGGCCGCAAGGCGCATGTCGTGCAATATATAGGCTAGGACGGCCTACGCCAGTTCTAAATCTTTATCTAGTCACATGATTCAAAACAAGCTAAAGTTTGTCTAGTTTTTGTCTATTGATAAATTATTTTCGATGGATATACCGGTGTGGAAAAACAAATGAGAAAAATCGTAAAATGCCGTTCAAAACTAGTTCTGATTTTTCTGTCCTAACGTTGAGGATGAGGAAACGCATTGATTTGTGAGTGTTTGTGTGTGTGTGTGTGTGTGTGTGTGCGTGTGGGTGTATGTTTCGTCCTCAAAACAGTACAGCGCGTTCGACATAGACGGGTAAACTGAACCGTTGGCATCACTATGAAAAAGTATGACCCTGAATTGAAAGTTAGAAATATTTTTGATCCATTTTAGTTTGATATGTGAAGAAGCGCTACTAATCGTTATCCAACATAGGTTTTCAAGAGTTTCCAAAACTACTCATAATTAACACCGGGTTGGTATTGAAATTTCAGTCGCCGTAACAGCAGAAATGGTGCCACATTAGATATTGGCGTACATACAATGTATAGACAATGTACCGAGTTTTGCTCACGGTCATGTGTTTTCACTGACTAAGCTAAGTGGCAGGGCCAAGGGTTTCTCTTTACTGATGTACAATGAGGTGAATAACACGGGCACATTGTAGGAGCTGCAGACACCTACATGTGCGGTATTGTACTTCAATGACTGAATAAAAACCACCAGTCTTCGTTTTTTTGAAACATAACAAACTTATGCCTGATCAATGATCGGCTCAAACCGGTCAGTATGCCTACGGCCCGGCGAGAGCGCGGGCAAGTCGATAGTTGAAAATGAAAAGGTGAACACTTTTCCGCCGGGATTTTGAAAAGTACCGCCAAGCAGAAAGTCTACGAAACAGTAACCCAAAAGCGGCACGTTTTAAGCCAGTAACGAGTACTCCCGGCAGAGACTCGGTGAAACCGCATTTGCCGCGGCCCAAACAGCTTGCAGGTGTAGCTAGAATTCTCATTATTGATATAGCTAGGCCTACTTATTTCACTTATGGCCAACTTGAACCTCAGGGTCTATACATGTATAGGCTAGGCCTATTTAGAATTCTCATTTTTAGCGTTGCAAGTCACTTCCTTTTTCACATATCGAGAAAATACAACCTATTACACGTAATACGCCCGTTTGAGCATCGCGTCCGCGGCGTTCAAGGTCTAGCCGTCACCGTGACTCGGCCCGATACCCCGGGGCCTACCGCGGCCTCCGCGTTGTGACTGGCCTTCAGTCAGTTCGAGCCTGCCACTACTAGTGGACCACCCACTTCATTGTTTCGATACGCCCGGCGTGATTGTGTGAAGATTAAGCTAATGCATCGTGTTCCTTTGATCTCAGAACAAATTGCTGCGAATACGAATTCGTGTTGGCAAACAATCAACACGTCAACCACTGGCGCTTTGTTGAACTCAGTATGAAACGGAGTTCAGCGGGTGGTACGTCACTCAGTTCGCGAACCACTACGTCAAATTGTATGGTGTCTTTAGATGGACAATGCAGTGGCAAGTAGTACCAATGGCAAAATTGGTTTAAGTCTGTCGCATTTTGGTTGACTTTATGCCGTTGAATGGATTGCTGAAAGAAATGGTTTATTTTAGAATCGTTTAAACGTTGCACGGTTTCAGTCATTCAGGGGTACAAGGGAAACGCACGAAAAAACGCCTTCGGTACATATGGTGGCAAACAAGAACACGTTAACCTACTTCGGTAATAAACAAGTGTTATCTGGCACGCTTAAGACTTTAGAATATGTAACAAGAAAGTATTTTAGATAGAATATCCCAGTAAGGATTCATTTGTCTGCTTTAGACACCGTCTCTATTGTTCATCAAAAAGAAAACGCTACGATATATTTGAAATATAAATAGATTTAAATTACATGTACGTAGTTTTCTTAAATAGCGGAGGGATATTTACATAAGAATGTTTTAAGGTTTTTCGCACAATCCTATTCCAATTTTGCACACATTAAGATTATTAAAATCTATATGCGACCGTATATCGTTGTAACTGAAAAATTTGTTCTTAATTTATTGTACTCGGAAAATTGATTAAGAACTATTTTTCTGAGAGCCTTAATACTGTAAACTGTTCTTCGCCTGTAGAGTCGCGGTCATTGTTCGGCAGCAGGGAAGTTCTGCTGTTTCTCAAGACTGCGCTTTAATTTTTGTTTTTCTTTGTCAATAGTATTTTAGAAACGTTAACATGGTCACGGTGAACAAGAATTCAGAGGATATTGGAAATGGTCGAAGATCTAGAGGAGCAAGTCCTTCGAACGGCTATTCTGACGACAGCAGCGCCTCCGATCCCGAACCTGGTAAGTTTACCTGCAGTCCAAGAAATAGGAGTGTTAAAGTGAAGTGACTGTCTTCGATTCACAGTTCTGGGTATCCTTTTATTTTTGTTTTTCAGAGGGACAAATGCAAGTTGGTTCGGATTATCAAGCTGTAATTCCGCCATTCAATCCAAGTAAGTTTGCTCGACTTCCAACAGATGGCGATTGTAATGTCAAGCCGTGACTTTTGTTTCTGCCACTGAGTGGTTGTGTTGATCCCTCAGTGACAAGTGATCACAATGTTGATGTGGTTTTCACTGCATTAAGATCAATGATTTTCTGTTTGGGAAAAAGCAATTGACCATTTTTACCAATAACACATGTTTCGTTTTTGCTTTATATATGTTTATTAGTGTTTACTTGTTGTTTTTGTCAGGTAATATTGCAACCCTTTCTCAGTGTTGCACATAGACATGCCAATATTTTATGTGCTATCAGGTATCAAAACTAATGCCAAGTGACCAATACATAATGCAGCTTTAAGTTGCCCCCTCCCCGCTTTTATTAGGTGACAACTTTTGAAAACCAAATTTCTGTTTGGCTCCATATTCAATAGGATTGTCCTTGTTACATACCACTCCCCTGGACTCTTTAAAGCCAAGAAATTTCCAACATCACGATCTGATCTGGTATTACATTAGATAAAAAGCCTATTGTGTTGGNGACTCTTTAAAGCCAAGAAATTTCCAACATCACGATCTGATCTGGTATCACATTAGATAAAAAGCCTATTGTGTTGTGGTAGTTACAGGGTCAGAGCTTACATTCACACGAAGGAATCAGCAGTTAGATGTTAAAGTCTAATTTCTCTGTAAGTCAACCGTTTTTCTCCTTTCAAAGTTTTTTTGGTGATAGTATTTCATACAAAACACATCTTCTTCACGACATTTGCTGAACGTCATGTGGATATGGTATTTTTAAATATTGGATAGCGCCGGGCGCACTGTTTACACGAGTCATAAAGTCATAATTACTGGGTTATGTGAGCTTATCAGATGAATGCGGACAATGATTGCTGACTTTTTCCCCTTGCTATCACTGTCACATTTCTTGTCTGCTTTTAAAAATTAAAAAAACTGACCACAACAAACTGTTCAACTGTGCTATTTAAAACTTTCAAAACGAAAATGTAAACAATAATTTTATCACCCCAGTGTGTTTATGATGGATCTAAT
>NMRA01000163.1:768886-788341 GCA_002633005.1 Phoronis australis
CTGACTGGACAGCCTGAAAACTGTGGCTAGCCTGCAAAGTAATCCCTTCAATATATTCCTCTCACTATAGGGTCTAGGAATTTGCAAAAGAAAAATGTACATTAGCCCAAAAGTGGTATGCTGATAATGTTTTGAGTGGCATCTAACGTAGCCTTAAAAGGGGACTGTAGTCAAAATAATGTTGCAGTTAATTGGTTCTAACATACAAATAAAACTCATATTTGCCTTTCTTGCGTGCCAAACAAAAGCCGATTCGTATTCATAGTTAAATAACTGAATTCTGAAAGCGATCGCTGATTGGCTGATGTGTCAGTGACGTGAATGGCGGGGTATAGACATCCATTGCTTATGTCATATTTTGAAGAGTTTACATCGTAATTTATCATTGTATCAATCGTCCTTATTTTTTACTGTTTGCCACAGTGCTGTAAAAGGTTCGCTATGCCTTTTTGTATGGCACCTGCTTGCTCAAAACGAAAAAGGTGTCTTCTAAAGGGATGGTCATCGCATACCATCGTCGGGTTACCAAAGCCTTGGCCCAAAGTTATATACTAAATATAGGCCTACAGGTTTTCAAGAGCCGATATGGGTAAAAATGGACAAATAAAGTCTGACTTAATGTCATTAAAACTAAACTCATCCGTGAGTAAACATAGGAACCAGGTTCCTAGAGTAAACTAACTTCTGTATTTACCGGTGTTGGAAAAGTTAGCGATTGCTTATCGGCTGCTAAAATTGTGATGTGTTCTCTTGAGTTAGTTTTTTGCGATTACGTCACCTAACCTTTACCAGTTTCTTTTTCCCCCGATTCTTTTATCAAGTGTTCGTCGCTGACGGTACCTACTCGGTGATAGCCGTGTCGCGGATCTGGACGGCGGGGACTGGTTTAGATTTTGGCGTCAAAATCCAATATCGCAGTGTCTAGGTCTATGTGACTTTTTCACTAGTTCGCACCTTTCATTAAATTGCCCGCTATTCGGTCCAGTCCTAGTCGGCAACCCGCACGGACGACAGCGAATAGACGAATTTGTTATTCGGTTGCCATGGCCATTCGCGTGGACGTCCCTTCACTTTTGCATGATTGGGTTTGAACTTGAAGAGGGTGGAGGCATTTTCATAACCGGTAAACGCCGCACGCGAACGCTTTTTATATCCGTGGACCATAATTTGCCGGGGATCTGTACTTTAGTGGCGTCGGTGACCGAATGCTTATCATACGCTAACAGGATTTGCACGCAAGTGGACGAGAAAGCACGCACCCCAAAATATCCAGCGAAGTACTCGGCACATCAAAGACTTGATGGCGCTGTCACGGATTGAAGTGAGCTAGTCGCTATATTCAACTCGCTTGTTTAACGTACGAGTTTCAAACTCAAAAAAGAACAATAAGTAAGGCAAACGACCAACATGGCACTTTTTAAAAATTGAGAAGTAGGCCTAGCTAAGTAACAGCATATATTTCAAAATGGATGCATTTTAACAGAAATTACTGAATAGTCTTCAGAATTATGGACTAAACACCGATTAGTTTGCCAAATTGATTAGGACGGGTTAGTCATTGTCTGGCTTAGACTCGCTTAGACATTGGGGTAACAAAACCCCAAAAGTTAGCAAAGGATTCGTCTCTTGAAATTTGTCTAAATTTGTGAAATAATTGGGGTGCCACTTCAGGGAAAATCGGATGTGAATGGGAGAATTGGTGGCGGCAAAACGGGTGAAGGTGAATGTGGCAATCATCCCGGCCGGGGTGGGAATTGATGGCAATGAGTACCCCTTTCACCTCCGGCATGGTCTTTGAAGTATCTGGCTACCCCGTGCTATTGATCAGTCGGCCTCTACTAGTTAACCTTCATATACATCCATGGATCAGATAATCTTTTAGTTTTAAGAACTCAATATGTAAATTAGCAGGTTGTAGATCTCGGCAAAAGCCCGAGATAAAAAAAACTCCACCAGCATTTGCATCCATAAAAAAAGCATTTGCACTTGTATTTCTAACAGGTTAAAGAACAGTGTTATTTGCTTCACAAAGAGGAACTTGAATGTCAAACAGCATGTATCTGCCTTGGGTATATACATCTCATGCTATATTTGAAGAATATGGTACCCTAAGTATCAATTATTTTTGAAAAGTTCATGACATATCTTGTGGCATGTTAATAGTTTAAAGTGGCTATCAACATGCCTTCCCTCACAAAAAAAATAGATTTAGACCACTTTGTCTTACAACTCTGAATTTCAGGTCTCAAACTGTTTCTTAGTCAAACTAGAGGTGACTTAAGAGTTTGAAAGAACTCAGTGACCACTTGTTGTTGCTTAAGACCAGAGTCTGCATGTTGACTTGTCAGTGCTGGTCGTTTTATGTGCTAAGCATAGGCTGAAGCCCAGAAGTCACTTCTGATGTGAGTACAACTTGAGACCAATTTTATAGTTAGTTGTGTCAAAACTATATACATGTTCTGGTCAAATTTGTTCATACTAACTCTAATCACATATCTCATTTATTTTCAGATTGAAAAAGTACCTTCCTTGTTTTTAGCAAGTAAAAACAGAATTTTTCGAAAAGAATTTTTTACAAAAGTTGTAAATTCGAAAATTTCAATGACCACTGGGTTACCATGGCACTTGTGTGATTTATACAGAAAAATGTCCAATTTATTTGAGTGAAAATGTGAACGGCAGGTACTGTAGGGAAATTGCTAAACATTTTTGGTCAGTATGGAAAAATCCAAGCAAAACAAAAAATAACAAAGGACACACCTTTTATCACAGGTTTTATTGCATTTAGTTATTTGTCAAATAAACTGTAACTTGTTATCCTTTTTTAGATGTCTCATTCTTCCATCCCAAATTCTCCTCTTTTTGAAGTGAAACAACAGCTATTGTCCGATTCAGGATTTAGCTCCCCTGATCTATACAGCCGGACAACAATTGAGAACCAGTCCCTAGAGTACATTGACTTGCACTGCTTCGAAACCTTGGATTTCTCCCAAGATTCTCAGAACCATGCCCTGACAGACTTTACCTCTGACGGAAGTGAATTAGACTTGGAAGACCCATTGGGACTTGTCAACTGGGAAAATGAGCTTCCTGTTCAGCTGAGGCCCCGCCTTTCTAGGACCCCACCAGGATCACCTCAACTGTCGCAGTATTCCCATTGGTCCGATGTCCAGTCTCAAGAGGTGCCAGACAGTGGAGACAGTGACGTAGAAAGTTTACCAGACAGCCAAGGAACATATGAAGATTCAGACATTGAATACGCTCGAGACTTGGATTCTTGCAATGATGCTGTGGTGCCCAATGTGTGCCTCGAAGAGTAGTTTGGGACATAAAAGTAATAAATTGTAAAACACGACTATAGGCATGCAATGGTGGACCAATCCAGAATCAGTTGTTATTTTTTCCTAACACTGTTAATCTGAGTTTGTCTTCATTTATTTTATTTATTGAAGAACATTTGATGAAGAAGTACACCGTTCTTTGTAAATCTGGCAGCAATTGTAATAGCACTATAATTTTACATTGGTGCTGATTTTCTTTTGGTGTCTGGTATTTAATTTAACAATTGTGAGCAGAGTATAACCATCAAAGCACTAATCTCTACAACACATGGTAGCACCTCACCAGTTTGGGAAAACTAAAATTGCCCCATTCTCATTTTCAAAAGCTTCTAATGTAATTATGAAGGCCCATGTTTTCTCGAAACTCATGGTAGATACGGATTGAGCTATCCTAGAAACAACGAGAAAATGAAATTTCCCGTGTCAGCCACTGTGTCCAAAATTGGTGACAATTGACCTTACTCTAGACTAGCAAATGAACAGCCTGTTTGGCCTGATTCAAAGAGAAAAATTCTCATGGCCATTAAAATGTTACTATTTGTCCAAGAGAGCTTTTCAAGCATGCCTTTGCTTAAGCAATAAATAGCTACAGGTGCTAGAAGTAGACTTTTGTCAATAAACTGAAAAATGAATCATGAGTGGGTAAATTAAGAAAAAAATCAGAACTTCACCTGTTGTACAATCTGTTTCCTGGAACATCTTTTAAAAGAATAATGTTTTGTTGTTGTTGTTATTGTTGTTATTGTTGCTCTTGTTGTTGTTGTTGTTGTTGTTATTCTTGTTGTTATTCTTGTTGTTGCTGTTGATACTTTTATTGTTGTAATCTTTGTCTTGTTATTCATTCATGTTGGTGTTTTCAAGATTGTATGAAAAGTTAGATAAAATATGCTTGTAAATATTCTGTCTGACCTACTAGATTATTTATGTAAATATGGGTTTTATTGTTATTATGACATTTGATGTAAAAACTAATGGTTGTATTTTTGAAATTTTCCTATTAATTGTAACCAGTACCTATGATTTTATGTTCTTTGTTATAACTAGGTGTTAGTCAATTTTGTACTCCTTTCTCCAGTTGTTTTTCCCCAAAATGCTCTTTTGTTCTTATTTAGTTACTAAACAAGGTTGGGCAGATAGCTTCGACTTTGTTGATTAATATTCTTATATGTTTGATACAGTTTTTATCTTCCAAGGAAAAGTACAAATGTGTTTTGTAATTCTGCATTTTTCTATGCAGTGAAGTTTGTGCTAATTTAAAGGGATACTATAGGGCGATTTGTCCAATTTTATCAAAATTAATTCTGTTACCTTTCATATAAATGGTTCTTCCAATAGTTATAAAAGCGGGTATTCAGCCAAGCAAGCTTGCGTTGGTAGACCGAAGACATTAGCTTACAATTGCAGCAAAAAATATTTGCTTATGGAATGAAAACAGTGTATACTATTCCATAATTTATGAATTCTATTCCATAATCTATGAATTCTATCCCATAATTCAACATTACAACCTCATCGACCAATCACTTCAGTGGCCGTCGTAGGTTGCACTAGTATGGTCTGGAGCATATTCCCGGAACATTCACTTTTCACCTGTCTGATTTATCGTGGTCTTGTTTGATTTCGCTTCTGCTGGCAAGAAACTTGGTCAACAGAAAGCACTTCTGAGTTAAAACAGCTCTTCTCTGTGTCACTTAAAGGGCTGTGATTCAAGATGCACGTTCTTTCCCTACAGCATCCAATTAATTAAGTGGCCCAAAGCGTTGGTAGCACTCCTGACTTGGCAAAACCTAAATAATTGGATAGTATACTGGACAACACCTCGATCTGCTTACAACGAACGGCCTAGTCTACTAGTGAACAACAGGACTTTGCATTGTGGAACAAATTTGGCGCGAAATTAGGTTTGATTGACACATTGCAAGAAAACAAGTTTCATGTGCTGGGAAGGACTTCCGAAAATGTAAGAGTAAGACGGAATATATTTGAAATTCTCACCTATTTGGCCATGAATGAATGCATATCTAAGAAAACAACGGAATTTATTGTAAAAGAGATACACGTATCATTAAGGAATTTTCAATTCTGTTCCAGACTGGGGGATCAAAAGAGCCACAGTACATTATTTGTGTTTTCCAATGATTTAGGTGATCTAGTTGTAATCAATATCTGCTAAAGCAAGGTTTAATAAAACAAGGTTTGGTATCCTTTTAAGTGAAGATCTGTATCACTTGGATGTGAGTTGTTGTTTGTACTTGTTACTGTGGTCATCGTATTTTATTATCTGATGATCTGTGATAGTTCTGATTGTTGTTGCTCTTGTTATTGGTTTTATAACAAATAAAACGAACATTTCACGTAATTAACACTTCAGTTGTATCTGGGCCGATAACTTGTCTTATCAGTGCTTATCTGCAGTTCGTGAATAGTCCTTGCTTATTTAATGGTAGGAAAACCCTGAGGGAAAGACTATGACGTCTGATCTACGACTTCAATTTTTAAACGATATACATCATGTCTGGTTCTTTTTGGGGACATCAAAATGTCATGACGTCACGTTTTCTCAGAACGCCAGTGTTGCAACGAAGACTGAATTGACCAAAAACGCATTCGTTCATTATACAATTGGTCGTATTTCTGTACCTGCCCACATATGTTACGACCGACTACCACGGACCTTTAGTTCACAGAACAAACGATCAATCTAATGCAACTTTGGAAGTGAATATACTGTTCGTTTTCCAAAACAATGTTCATTATACAGTGTCTTGAAGAGCAAAGAAAAACGTTTCTGTGTTAATCTCAGTTTTGACTGAAAAATCTTGGAGCTTTACCAGTTACTGGCTTAGCTAAAGGGGTTTAAAAACATTGCCACACTTAAACGATTCTCAATTGTTGAATGAGCTAACAAGTCGAATCGCAGGTAATGCGTACGCTTATTTTTGAAGTCCCAGCTTTTGTGTAAACCATCAACCCCACGAGTTTCCTCGAGACGCTGACGTTTTCTGTGTCAACGGATATCAAGGCGGCCTAATCAGGATTAGTACGAAACCAATTTTATGAGCTAAGATTTACACTTTGCAAATCAACTGATGAGCGTATGTTTATTCCATTACCGCATTCGAGTGTACGTTGGCTTAGCGCCTATGTTAGAAAAATGCCCTTTCTGAGCAAAAATCACACAACTGGTGTTTCGCTTGTAGGCGCACGTGTTAAAAATTAACTTTCATCATACGTGAAAGCAGATGTACTTATACAGACGGATGCCATGCCCTGGATATAAACACAAACTTTGTCTTCGACAAAAAACGCATGATCTTGCCGTAACATTTCTATTAGCGTGAAGGTAAATAATAATTATAATGGTCGGGTACATCCATGTGGCTTTAAAATATGAGGCGAGTACAATTCTTCCTCTTGATCTTCTCTACCCAAATTGAGCTGCTGATACTATTCTGTGGGCTCAAGGTTCACCTGACGTCGTTCCATCCGGTCACTCAAAATTCATGCTTTACACTTCAGATGTGGCTGTTTTTGTGTCCTCAATTTTCTATTCGTATTTCAGTCATTTTTAAATATCAGGCTTTGTATGCGCTTCAGTGCACAAGTCCAACCAACGCCAATTTGCAGGAAAATTCTACTGAATGGTAAATTATCTAAGCATACCTAATTGTTCCAAGCACAAAATGAATGATATTAAAACTGCTGACGACTAATAACAAAGTACAATGTGTAATTTCAAAATGAAAAAGCTATCATGATCAGCCCATGTTGTACCGTGCGGGTATTGTAGGACAGAATGAACACATTGTCTAATAGGGAAGAGTTTGGTTGAAAGTATTAGATCAAAAGAGATCTGCCGAAGGCAAAGCTAACCGAGGGTTCCTTATTGAACAAGCAATCGAGATCTCGTGCAAAACGGGACTGCATTACATTTTTGAAGCTGACCTATTGAGTTAGTGATATTTTCAAAAATGATATCTGTCTCATCAGACTAGGAAAGGGAAGTGCAGTGAATGAGGACGATGTCAAATTCGGAAGTGAAACACGCCTAGAGCCTATGTACCTGTAACGAAGGATATCTGTCTTCAGACAAGCAAGGGAAGTGCAATGAACTACGGGTATGTCGAAAGTGGTTGTGGTGAGGTTTTGGTGGTAGTGGAGTGGTTCTGCATGGTGGGGGTAGAGTGATGCTACGGTGAGGGGACATGGTGATGTTGAGGGTGAGGTGTTGGATGTGATGAAGGTAGAAGCGCTGTCTATATCTTTAAGGGAATTGCGTTAGATCCTCTAAGAAGGGTCACCACTCCCTTCACTGGAGGCTGCCAGCAGAGTACCTTTAAACAGTTTATTTGTTTGCGGTAGAACTAAATGGGGAGTTGTAGGGAGAGACCAAGTGAAGGACGTGCTTAGCAATTACAAATTTACAGGAGGCCAAACACTGAAACATTTGAAGTTAAGGTTTATTCTTTCAACAAGCAATCGAGATATTAGGTTAAACGGGCCTGCCTTTTATTTTACTTCTGCAGAAGGCGGGGATAACCGAGCTAGGATATCTGATACGCAAGGGGAAGTACAATGAAATAGGATTATGTCAAACGTGGTTGCGACGAGGTTTTGATGGTAGTGGATTGGTTCTGGTGGGGGAAGGGTGGTGTTACGGGAGAAGGACACGATGAAAATGATAGTGAGGTGGTGGGTGTGGTGGAGGGAACTGGGTCAGGTCCTCTAGGCAAGGTCGCCACTCCCTTCACTGGAGGCTGCCAGCAGAGTACCTTGAAACAGTTTATGTGATCGCGGTAGACCTATATTAGGTGTTGCAGGGAGCGACCAAGTGAGTGAGGAAATAGCAATTAACAAAATTACAGACGGACAAATATTGAAACATTTCAAATTAAGGTTTACTCTTTGAACAAGTAGTCTAGATATTTCGTTAAACGGTGCTGCATTTTACTTTGGAAGGCCTCTTGATTAACTGATATCTTCAACAGACAGGGCTAACCGAGCTAGGATATTTGTCTAATCAGATAAGCAAGAGGACGTGCAATAAACAAGGAGTATGTCGAAAGTGGTAGGGGTGACGTTTTGGTGGTAGTTGAGTGGTTCTGGGGGGGCAGTGGTGAAGGTAAGGGGAGAAGACATGTGAATATAAATGTAGTGTGGTTGGAGTGGCAATGGTGATTGTAGTCATGGTGATCGTGAGGATGGCGATGGTGGTGTTTCTGGAGTTTTTCAAGTTCTTCCACTTTAAAAAACGTTTTGGTGGTGGCTGAATGGTCGTGAAGAGGTAGTTTTGTCTCGGGAGAGGTACTGAGGATATGGGTGTTGGAAATGGTGGTGACGCCAATGGTGGTACTCTGGGCATTGGTTGTGTTTTGTGCAATGGTTGTGCTCTGGCATTTGCTGAATCGCTTCACCATCGCAACTTAGTTTAGGAAATGGTCGGATGGAAGTAGTTAGGGTAGTGGTGGTGGTGCTACCGGGGGAGGACATGATGATGGCGTTGTGGATGTGAGGAAGGTGGACGTGTTCCATATAATTTTAAGGGAACGGTGTCAGCTCCTCTAGGAAGGGTCGCTACTCCCTTTCACTGGAGGCTGCCAGTGGAGTACCTGAAAATAGGATAGGTGGTTATGTTAGGTCTTTACTAAGCGTTGGCGTTGGAATTAGAGCCCAAGTGAATGACATGCTTAGCAAAGCGGTGAAAAGGAAACGGTCTATATAAACCAGCAAAAGAGAACTTCAGACGTATTGAATGTCAATTTTCTATTGATTTGCACTCGCTCGAAAAAGATGTGGAAAACAGAAATTACAGAAAACCAAACATTGAAACATTAAATTTAGGACTTACTGTTTGAACAAGCAATCGAGATAGTACCTTAAACAAGATGGCTTTCATTTTACTTTTGAAAATATCTTCAACAGACAGGGCTAACTGATCTAGGATATCTGTCTACTCGTACAAGCAAGGGGAAGCACAATGAACTAGGATCACTTCAAAAGTGGTCACGGTGAGGTTTTGGTGGTAGTGGAGTGGTTTTGGTGGGGGTAGGATGGTGTTACGGGAAAGGGACATGGTGGTGGTGATGGTGAGGTGGTGGGTGTGGTGAAGGTGGAGGTAATTCTGTTAGCTTCTTTAGGTAGGGTCACCAATCCCTTCACTGGAGGCTGCCAGCAGATTAACTTGAAACGATTTATGTTTTCTCGGTAGACCTATGTAAGGTGTTGCAGGAAGCGACCAAGTGAGGGACGCGCTTAGCAATTAATAAAATTACAGAAGGACAAATATTGAAACATTTGAAGTTAAGGTTTAGTCTTTGAAAAAGTAGTCAAGATATTTCGTTAAACGAGGCTGTCTTGCATGTTACTTTTGAAGGCTTCTTGATTAACTGATATCTTCAACAGACAGGGCTAACCGAGCTAGGATATCTGTCTAATCAGATAAGCAAGAGGACGTGCAATAAACAAGGAGTATGTCAAAAATGGTTGTGATGAGGTTTTGGTGATAGTGGAGTGCTTCTGATGGGGGTAGTTGTAGGGTTAAGTGAAGAAGAAATGTGGATATAAAAATAGTGCATTTGGAGTGGCAATGGTGATTGTAGTTATGGTGATCATGGAAAAGGTGAATATTGCGATGATGGTGTTTTGGGTGCTTGCCAAGTTGTTCCTCTTTCACAAAAAGTCCTCGATGGTGGTGGGATGGTCCTGATTATGTGGTTGTATGTGATGAGGAGGTAGTGAGGAGATTCGTGGCGGAAATGGTGGTGACGCCAATGGTGGTACTTTGGGCATTGGTGGTGTTTTGGGCATTGGTTGTGTTCTGGCTTTTGGTGAATCACCTCACTCTCACAACTGAATTTAAGAGTTGGTGGGGTGGCAGTGGTGGGAATAGAGGTGGTGGTGCTACTGGGAGGACATGATGGTGGCGTGGTGGACATGAGGAAGGTGGACGTGTTTCATGGAATTTTAAGGGAACGGTGTCAGNTGGTGAATCACCTCACTCTCACAACTGAATTTAAGAATTGGTGGGGTGGCAGTGGTGGGAATAGAGGTGGTGGTGCTACGGGGAGGACATGATGGTGGCGTGGTGGACATGAGGATGGTGGACGTGTTTCATGGAATTTTAAGGGAACGGTGTCAGCTCCTCCAGGAAGCGCCGCTACTCCCTTTCACTGGACGTTGCCAGTGGAGTGCCTGAAACTTGAATAAAGAGTTATGTTAGGTCTATACGGAGTTTTGGAAGGATGGGGTAACGGTATGTGCGCTCAGCTAGAAATTGTGGACGGCAATTTTGTGCTGTGCAGTGCACGCTTTCTCTTGTTTGTAAACTAATATGTAATAGGGCTTGAGTGAATCGATATGGAATAAAAATTGTGAGATGAGGTTGAGAAAGAAGTGATCGTGGAAAAGGCGGAGGTGGTGATGGTGATGTTTTCCGGCGCTTGCCAAATTGTTCCTTTCCCACAAAACGCTTTGGTTGTGGTGAGTTCATCCTGGTGGGGTGGATGAGTGTGGAGAAAGTTAGCGAGGATATCGGTGGTATTCTGGGCATCCGTTGTGCTCTGGCGTTTGCTGAAACGCATCACTCTAACAAGTTAATTTAGGAAATGGTGGGGAGGAAGTAGTGAGTGTAGCGGTGGTGATGCTATGGAAGGAGGACATCATGGTGGCGTGGTGGATGTGAGGAAGGTTGACGTGTTCCATATGATTTTAAGGGGCTAGATGGTTATGTTAGGTCTTCACTAAGCGTTGACGTTGGAAGGAGAGCCCAAGTGAATGGCATGCTTAGCAAATCGTTGGGAAAGGAAACGGTCTAGTTAGACCAGAAAAAGAGAACTTCAGAGGTATTGAATTCAATTTTCTATTGATTTACACTCGCTCGAAAAAAGATGTGGAAAACAGAAATTACAGAAAGCCAAACATTGAAACATTTAAATTTAAGATTCACTGTTTGAACAAGCAATCGAGATATTACCTTAAACAGGATGGCTTTCATTTTACTTTTGAAAATATCTTCAACAAACAGGGATAACTGAGCTAGAATATCTGTCTACTCGGATAAGCTAAGGAAAGCACAATGAACTAGGATCATGTCAGAACCTGGTCGCGGTGAGGTTTTGGTGGTAATGGAGTGGTTCCGGTGGGGGTAGGGTGGTGTTAAGGGAACGGGACATGATAGTGGTGATGGTGAGGTGGTGGGTGTGGTGAAGGTGAAGGGAATTGGGTTAGCTCCTCTAGGTAGGGTCGCCACTCCCTTCACTGGAGGCTGCCAGCAGAGTATCTTGAAACAATTTATGTGGTCGCGGTAAACTTATATGAGATGTGGCAGGAAGAGACCAAGTGAGGGACGCGCTTAGCAATTAACAAAATTACAGAAGGACAAATATTGAAGCATTTGAAGTGAAGGTTCACTCTTTGAAAAGGCAGTCAATGTATTTCCTTAAGCGAGGCTGTCTTGCATTTTATTATTGAAGGCTTTTTGATTAACTGATATCTTCAACATACAGGGCTGACCGAGTTAGGATATTTGTCTAATCCCATAAGCAGGGAGAAGTGCAATGGACTTGGATAGTGTCAGAAGTGGTTATGGTGAGGTTTTGATGGTAGTGGAGTGGTTCTGGTTGGGGTAGTGGTAGGGATAAGGGAAGAAGACAAGTGAATATAAAGATAGTATGGTTAGAGTGGAGATGCTGATTGTAGTTATGGTGATCGTGGAAAAGGTGGATGTGGCAATAGTGGTGTTTTGGGTGCTTGCCAAGTTGTTCCTCTTTCACAAAACGCCCCGATGGTGGTGGGATGGTCCTGATTATGTGGTTTTGTGTTATGGGGAGGTAGTGAGAAGATTCGTGGTGGAAATGGTAGTGACGCCAATGTGGGCATTGGTGGTGTTTTTGGCATCTTTTGTGATCTGGCATTTGCAGAATCGCCTGACTCTCACAACTTAGTTGAGAAATTGGTGGGGTGGAAGTGGTAGGGATAGAGATGGTGGTGCAACGGAGAGGACATGATGATGGCGTGGTAGATATGAAGGAGGTGGACGAGTTTCATGAAATTTTAAGGGATCGGTGTCAGCTCCTCTAGGAAGGGTCGCTACTACCTTTCACTGGAGGCTGCCAGTGGAGTACCTGAAAATTGAATAGGTGCTTATGTTAGGTCTATACTAAACGTTGGCGATGGAATGAGAGCCCAAATGAATGACGTGCTTAGCAAAGCGGTGCAAATACAACGGACTAATTAGACCAGCAAAAGAGAACATCAGGCGTGTTGAATATCAATTTTTCATTGATCAGCACTTACTGGAAAAAAGATGTGGAAAACAGAAATTAATGAAAGCCAAAAATTGAAACATTTAAATTTTAGAGTTACTGTTTGAACAAGCAATCGAGATGTTACGTTAAACAAGACTGGCATTCATTTTACTTTTGAAAATTTCTTCAACAGAGAGGGCTAACTGAGTTAGGATACCTGAATACTCGGACAAGCAAGGGGAAGAACAGTGAATTAGGATCATGTCAAAAGTGGTCGCGATGGGGTTTTGGTGGTAGTGGAGTGGTTCTGGTGGGGGTAGTGGGGGAGTTACGAGAAAAAAATAGTGTGGTTGGAGTTGCAATCGTGATTGGAGTTATGATGATCGTGGGAATGGCGATGGTGGTGTTTCCGGAGCTTGCTGAGTTTTTCCACTTTCACAAAAACTTTTTGGTGGTGGTGGGATGGTCGTGATGATGTAGTTGTGTCTGGGGGGGAGTACTGAGGATATTGGTGTTGGAAATGGTAGTGACGCCAATGGTGATACTTTGGGCATTGGTTGTGCTCTGGCATTTGCTTAATCCCTTCATTTTCACAACTTATTTTAGGAAATGGTGGGGTGGAAGTAGTGAGGGTAGTGGTGATGGTGATACGGAGGGGAGGACATGATGATGGCGTGGTGAATTTTAGGAAGGTGGACGTGTTTCATATATTTTGAAGGGAACGGTGTCAGCTCTTCTAGGAAGGGTCGCTACTCCCTTTCACTGGAGGCTGCCAGTGGAGTACCTGAAAATAGAATAGGTGCTTATCTTAGGTCTATACTAAACGTTGGCGATGGAATGAGAGCCCAAATGAATGACGTGCTTAGCAAAGCGTTGAAAAGGAAATGGTCTAGTTAGACCAGCAAAAGAGAACTTCAAACGTATTGAATGTCAATTTTCTATTGATCTGAACTCACTCGAAAAAAGATGTGAACAACAGAAATTACAGAAAGCCAATCATTGAAACTTTTAAATTTTAAATTTACTGTTTGAACTAGCAATCGAGATGTTACGTTAATTATGACTGGCTTTAATTTTAGTTTTGAAAATAAGTTCAACAGACCGGGCTAACTGAGCTACGATATCTGTCTATTCAGATAAACAAGGAGAAGTGCAGTGGACTTGGATTGTTTCAAAAATGGTTGTGGTGAGGTTTTGGTCATAGTGGAGTGCTTCTGATGGGGGTAGTTGTAGGGTTAACGGAAAAAGACATCGTGAATATAAAAATAGTGCGGTTGGAGTGGCAATGGTGAATGTAGTTATGGTGATCATGGAAAAGGTGAATATTGCGATGGTAGTAATTTGGGTGATTGCCAAGTTGTTGCTCTTTCACAAAAAATCCTCGATGGTGGTGGGGTGGTCCTAATTATGTGGTTGTGTGTGATGGGGAGGTAGTGAGGAGATTCGTGGTGGAAATTGCTGTGACGCCAATGTGGGCATTGGTGGTGTTTTGGGCATTAGTTTTGTTCTGGCATTTTCTGAATCGCCTCACTCTCACAACTTAGTTTAGGAATTGGTGATGTGGCAATGGTAGGATTAGAGGTGGTGGTGGTACGGGGGGGGGACATGATGGTAGCGTGGTAGATATGAAGGAGGTGGACGTGTTTCATGTAATTTTAAGGGATCGGTGTCAGCTCCTCTAGGAAGGGTCGCAACTCCCTTTCACTGGAGGCTGCCAGTGGAGTACCTGAAAACAGAATAGGTGGTTATGATAGGTCTATACTAAGCGTTGGCGATGGAAGGAGAGCCATGCAATTGAATGATGTGCTTAGCAAAGCGGTGCAAATGCAACGGTTTAGTTAGACCAGCAAATTAGAACGTCAAACGTATTGAATGTCAATTTTCTATTGATCTGCACTTACCAGAAAAAAGATGAGAAAAACAGAAATTACAGAAAGCCAAACATTGAAACATTTAAATTTTAGATTTACTGTTTGAACAAGCAATCGAGATGTTACGATAAAGAGGACTGGCTTTTATTTTGCTTTTGAAAATATCTTCAACAGACAGGGTTAACTGAGCTAAGATATCTGTCTACTCGGAAAAGCACGGAGAAGCACAATGAACTAGGATTAGGTCGAAAGTGGTCGCGATGACGTATTGGTGGTAGTGGTGTGGTTCTGGTGAGGGTAGGATGGTGTTACGGGAAGGGGACATGATGGTGGTGATGGTGAGGTGGTGGGTGTGGTAAAAGAGGAAGGAATCGGGTTAGCTCCTCTAGGTAGGGTCGCCACTCCCTTCACTGGAGGCTGCCAGCAGAGTACCTTGAAACAATTTATGTGGTCGTGGTAGACCTATGTGAAGTGATGCAGGAAGAGGCCAACTGAGGGACGCGCTTAGCAATTGAAAAAATTACAGAAGCACAAATATTGAAACATTTGAAGTTAAGGTTTACTCTTTCAAGAAGTAGTAAAGAGAGTTCGTTAAGCGAGGCTGTCTTGCATTTTACCTTTAAAGCTCCTTGATTAACTGATATCTTCAACAGACAGGGCTAACCGAGCTAGGATATCTGTCTAATCAGATAAGCAAGGAGAAGTGCAGTGGACTTTAATTGTGTCAAAAGTGGTTGTGGTGAGGTTTTGGTGGTAGTGGAGTTGTTCTGGTAGGGGTAGTGATGGAATTACCGGAAGAGGACATGTGAATATAACAAGTGTGGTTTGAGTAGCAATCGTAATTGTAGTTACTTTGATCGTGAGGATGGCGATGGTGACGTTTCCGGAGATTGGCAAGTTCTTCCACTTTCACAAAAACGTTTTGGTGGTGGTGGGATGGTCGTGATGACGTAGTTGCGTCTGGGGGGGATACTGAGGATATTGGTGTTGAAAATGGTGTTGAACCCAATAGTGGTACTCTGGGCATTATTGGTGTTTTGTGCATTGGTTGTGTTCTGGCATTTGCTGAATCCCTTCACCCTCAAAACTTAGTTTAGGAAATGGTCTGGTGGAAGTAGTGAGGGTAGTGGTGGTGCTGGTGCTAGGGGGACATGATGATGGCGTGGTGGATGAGAGGAAGGTGGGCGTGTTCCGAGTAATTTTAAGGGAACGGTGTCAGCTCCTCTAGGAAGGAAAACGGAAACGGTCTAGTTAGATCAGCAAAAGAGAACTACAGAGGTATTGAATGTCACTTTTCTATTGATCTGCACTTACTAGAAAAAAGATGTGGAAAAAAGAATTTACAGAAGGCCAAATATTGAAACATTTAAATTTCAGATTTACAGTTTGAACAAGCAATCGAGATGTTACAATAAACAGGACAGGCTTTCATATTACTTTTGAAAATATCTTCAACAGATATGGTTAACTGAGCTAGGATATTTGTCTACTCGGAGAAGCAAGGACAATCACAAAGAACTAGGATCATGTCAACAGTGGTCGCGGTGATGTTTTGGTGGTAATGGAGTGGTTCCGGTAGGGTACGATGGTTTTACGGGAAGGGGACATGATGGTGGTGGGTGTGGTGAAGGTGGGGGGAATTGGGTTAGCTTCTCTAGGTAGGGTCGCCACTCCCATCACTGAAGGCTGCCAGCAGGGTATCTTGAAACAATTTATGTGGTAGCGGTAAATCTATATGAGGAGTGGCAGGAAGAGATAAACTGAGGGACGCGCTTAGCAATTAACAAAATTACAGAAGGAAAAATAGTGAAACATTTAAAGTTAAGGTTTACTCTTTGAACAAGTAGTCAAGATATTTCGTTAAGCGAGGCTGTCTTGCATTTTTCTTTTAAATGCTTCATGATTAACTGATATCTTTAACAGACAGGGCTAACCGAGCTAGGATATCTGTCTAATCAGATAAGCAAGGAGAAGTGCAGTGGACTTGGATTGTGTCAAAAGTGGTTGTGGTGAGGTTTTTGTGGTAGTGGAGTGCTTCTGGTGGGAGTACTGATGGAGTTACGAGAAGAGGACATGTGAATATAAAAAGTGTGGTTTGAGTGGCAATCGTGATTGTAGTTATAGTGATCGCGAGGATGGCGATGGTGGTGTTTCCGGAGATTGGCAAGTTCTTCCACTTTCACAAAAACGATTTGGTGATGGGGAGATGGTCGTAATGAGGTAGTTGTGTCTGGGGGTACTGAGGATATTGGTTTTGAAAACGGTGGTGACGCCAAAGGTGATACTTTGGGCATTGGTTGTGCTCTGGCATTTGCTTAATCCTTTCTCCCTCACAACTTATTTTAGGAAATGGTCGGGTGGAAGTACTAAGGGTACTGGTGGTGATGCTCCGGGGGAGGACATGATGATGGCGTGGTGAATATTAGGAAGGTGGACGAGTTCCATATAATTTGAAGGGAACGGTGTCAGCTCTTCTAGTAAGGGTCGCTACTCCCTTTCACTGGAGGCTGCCAGTGGAGTACCTGAAAATTGAATAGGCTTCTGATGTTAGGTCTATACTAAACGTTGGCTATGGAATGAGAGCCCAAATGAATGACGTGCTTAGCAAAGCGTTGAAAAGGAAATGGTCTAGTTAGACCGGCAAAAGAGAACTTCAAACGTATTGAATGTCAATTTCCTATTGATCTGCACTCACTCGAAAAAAGATGTGAAAAACAGAAATTACAGAAAGCCAATCATTGAAACTTTTAAATTTTAAATTTACTGTTTGAACTAGCCATCGAGATGTTACGTTATTTATGACTGGCTTTCATTTTACTTTTGAAAATATCTTCAACATATCGGGCTAACTGAGCTAGGATATCTGTCTATTCAGATAAGCAAGGAGAAGTGCAGTGGATTTTAATTGTGTCAAAAGTGGTTGTGGTGAGGTTTTTGTGGTAGTGTAGTGCTTCTGATGGGAGTACTGATGGAGTTACGAGAAGAGGACATGTGAATATAAAAAGTGTGGTTTGAGTGGCAATCGTGATTGTAGTTATAGTGATCGCGAGGATGGCGATGGTGGTGTTTCCGGAGATTGGCAAGTTCTTCCACTTTCACAAAAACGTTTTGGTGATGGGGGGATGGTCGTAATGAGGTAGTTGTGTCTGGGGGTACTGATGATATTGGTTTTGAAAACGGTGGTGACGCCAAAGGTGATACTTTGGGCATTGGTTGTGCTCTGGCATTTGCTTAATCCCTTCTCCCTCACAACTTATTTTAGGAAATGGTCGGGTGGAAGTACTAAGGGTACTGGTGGTGATGCTACGGGGGAGGACATGATGATGGCGTGGTGAATATTAGGAAGGTGGACGAGTTCCATATAATTTGAAGGGAACGGTGTCAGCTCTTCTAGGAAGGGTCGCTACTCCCTTTCACTGGAGGCTGCCAGTGGAGTACCTGAAAATTGAATAGGTGCTTATGTTAGGTCTATACTAAACGTTGGCTATGGAATGAGAGCCCAAATGAAAGACGTGCTTAGCAAAGCGTTGAAAAGGAAATGGTCTAGTTAGACCGGCAAAAGAGAACTTCAAACGTATTGAATGTCAATTTTCTATTGATCTGCACTCACTCGAAAAAAGATGTGAAAAACAGAAATTACAGAAAGCCAATCATTAAAACTTTTAAATTTTAAATTTACTGTTTGAACTAGCCATCGAGATGTTACGTTAATTATGACTGGCTTTCATTTTACTTTTGAAAATATCTTCAACATATCGGGCTAACTGAGCTAGGATATCTGTCTATTCAAATAAGCAAGGAGAAGTGCAGTGGACTTAGATTGTGTCAAAAATGGTTGTGATGAGGTTTTGGTGATAGTGGAGTGCTTCTGATGGGGGTAGTTGTAGGGTTAAGTGAAGAAGAAATGTGAAAATAAAAATAGTGCATTTGGAGTGGCAATGGTGATTGTAGTTATGGTGATCATGGAAAAGGTGAATATTGCGATGGTGGTGTTTTGGGTGCTTGCCAAGTTGTTCCTCTTTCACAAAAAGTCCTCGATGGTGGGGGGGTGGTCCTGATTATGTGGTTGTGTGTAATGGGGAGGTAGTGAGGAGATTCGTGGTGGAAATTGTTGTGACGCCAATGTGGGCATTGGTGGTGTTTTGGGCATTAGTTATGATCTGGCATTTTCTGAATCGTCTCACT
The DNA here is from genome assembly GCA_002633005.1 of Phoronis australis. Taxonomy (NCBI): domain Eukaryota; kingdom Metazoa; phylum Phoronida; family Phoronidae; genus Phoronis; species Phoronis australis. The sequence continues at coordinate 787,529 of NMRA01000163.1, forward strand.
CTCACAACTTAGTTTAGGAATTGGTGGGGTGGCATTGGTAGGGATACAGGTGGTGGTGCTACGGAGAGGACATGATGGTAGCGTGGTAGATATGAAGGAGGTGGACGAGTTTCATGTAATTTTAAGGGAACGGTGTCAGCTCCTCTAGGAAGGGTCGCTACTCCCTTTCACTGGAGGCTGCCAGTGGAGTACCTGAGAATAGAATAGGTGGTTATGATAGATCTATACTAAGCGTTGGATTTGGAAGGAGAGCCCAAGTGAATGTTGTGCTTAGCAAAGCGGTGAAAATGCAACGATCTATTTGGTCCAGCAAAAGAGAACTACAGACGTATTGAATGTCAATTTTCTATTGATCTGCACTTACTCAAAAAAGATATGGAAAACAGAAATTACAGAAAGCCAAACACTGAAACAATTAAATTTTAGATTTACTGTTTGAACAAGCTATCGAGATGTTACGATAAAGAGGACTGGCTTTTATTTTACTTTTGAAAATACCTTCAACAGACAGGGTTAACTGAGCTAGGATATCTGTCTACTCGGATAAGCAAGTAGAAGCATAATGAACTAGGATCATGTCAAAAGTGGTTGCGGTGAGGATTTGGTGGTTTTGGACTGGTTCCGGCGGTGAGGATGGTGTTACGAGAAGGGGACATGATGGTGGTGATAGTGGGGTGGTGGGTGTGGGGAAGGTGGAGGGAATTGTGTTAGCTCCTCTAGGTAGGGTCGCCACTCCCTTCACTGGAGGCTGCCAGCAGAGTACCTTGAAACAATTTATGTGGTCGTGGTAGACCTATATGAAGTGTTGCAGGA
>NMRA01001630.1:0-12536 GCA_002633005.1 Phoronis australis
ATGAGGCCATCCGGGCAGATGTGTAATTTTCTTTCCTGTCTTGGTTAATTTGTTCCCAGTGTGCGTTTTGTCGCTTGATTTGCCAGACGTTGCAGGTATTGCGCGCTCACGTGATCAGTTTGTGTACTGTTCCTTTGTTGCGCAGGTGCTCTACATGGTGGACCCAATTGACGAGTACGCCGTGCAGCAGTTGAAGGAGTACGATGGCAAGAACCTGGTGTGCGTCACCAAGGAGGGTCTTACCCTGCCTGAGGATGAGGAGGAGAAGAAGAAGTTTGAGGAGCAGAAGGCAGAGTATGAGAGTCTGTGTAAGGTGATGAAGGAGATCCTGGACAAGAAGATTGAGAAGGTACGGTTAGCTGGCCCAACATTTCCTGTGCGCTATTGCATGATCGTGCTGTGGGTTTCCGGATTAGATAGACTTGAATCAGAAATTTAGCGTTACGCTCCACACGACTACTTTTGAAAAGCAATTGAATTTCACTTGAGCAAAAGTGCAAAGTCTAAGACTAAATGCATAACTGCTAGTCATTTTGTCTGAATTATTTGTAGATTTTGGTGCACTCTAAATTGTTTTGTGAAGTAGGAGTGCCAGTCCAGTTTCTGTCTTTAAGTCTGATGTCTCTTTTCATGAAACAGACCTGGGCCCGGTCTCCAATCTCCGTACTCAGACTCATACTCATACTCGAGATTTCATACTCAAAATCGTGCTCACTGGAGTCGTACTCGAAAAAGCGTATCTAATGTCGTATTTCGAGTAGACTCCAAACGTACTCAAATCTGACACTCATACTCGAGTTGCTATGGAACTCTTTATGATGTGAAATGCGAAATCACGCAAAGCCGCGCTGATTCATCGGTCCCTACTGGAATAGACCACCCCAAGAACTAGGCCTACATTATCGTCTGCTGTCGCTACAACTACAAGAGTATGTCTATAACGTAGAATTCTGAGTCGTTCTGTAACTGTTATTCATTTTTTAGTTTCAATAAATATTCTTATGCCATTTCTTTGATACATTTGGCAATTATTAAGCTTTACTTCTTGAGTTCCTCACCCAGTCCCGAAAATGTCTCAAGAAATTTGTAACAGCTTATCACATCACATCTCTGTTGCTAATTTAGTCTTGACATAAAACCCATTGCTGTGTAGGCCTACGCTGATGTCAAACTTTGCTACTGTACGGAATGTATCAAATGAGTTGACATTTGGCACGTGAGTTAAAAAACAATACTTGTGCAGGCATTCAGAGTTCACCAGTGGCAGTGAACGGGACGAGACATCTACTTAGAAATCGGCAAACAAAATCTGAAATTCCATTTGCGGATTGAGGAATTATAAATGACTAAGTTATGATAAGAAATGTACCTGACAGAGCAGCGAAGTTTTTTAAACTTCTCTCCCCTCGTCGCCTTTTGGAAACCCTACAAAACGTAGGCACACATGCCAAAATAAGGGCAGCACAAACTTCTCACACGACTTTTCCCACAACTGCTTTCGACGCTTGTTATGACTCGCCGACAAGGGATCACAATGCGCCTGTTGCCAGGAATTGTAGAGGTAGAATGGCGGCCATAACATACAGTGATACGGCGGGTTAATAAGGTGAAGAATAAGATGATTTAAGATGAAAACTATTATCTCTGAACTGAAATTGAAGTGCTGACATACGGTAAGAGGACTTATTTTTTTAGATTTGCTGTTTTTCTTGGTCCCCTTTAGATATTTTGTTCNCCAAGAAACACTTGGAGATCAACCCTGACCACGCCATTGTCAAGAGTCTAAAGGAGAAGGCTGCTACAGACCAGAACGACAAGTCTGTCAAGGACTTGGTCATGCTGCTCTACGAGACATCGCTGTTGTCATCAGGCTTCAGTCTAGACGACCCGCAGCTGCACGCTGGCAGGATTCATAGGATGATTAAACTAGGTCTAGGTATGTATTGTAGAAATAACAGGGATGTATTCCGTATGTACAAGCCATTCACTGACAGTGCAAGTTCTTCGCAAGGTCTTGCTTGTTATGAAGTGATTTAGCTGTCCACTACCAACGAAGCGGGAAGGGGATTGGTGATTTTGCTCTAGGTTGCCTATTTACCTAGAAAATGTAAGTGGCCATTAATGTTCGTGGTTTCCATTGATACTTAAGGGCTCATGGGTGCTGTGTGACTGTCTTAGAAGCGTAGGAACTCCTTTTCTGATAGCTTCAATTGAAATGCTGTTTTGCTGTGATGAACTTTTCCCCATCTGATCGACATATGCCGATAACGTGCTTTACTAAAGCCAGACCAAATCTGAGCAAAACAAACTCATTCACCCATGTTAGCATGTGTTCCAACGCAATTTGGAGTAATCCTGCTTTATTGAGCCACCAAAAGGTGGTACGAGGATTGGAACTGTTTATTAATTATACATTTATTTCCATTTAGGTATTGACGAAGACGATGTTGCCGAGGAACCGACGGAAGAAATGCCTCCATTGGAGGGCGATGCGGAAGATGATTCATCCAAGATGGAGGAAGTGGATTAGGAACCTCTCCTCCATCTCTCACTTAACCATTTTGTAAATAAATCATTAGACTCCCACACATTGATGTCAAAATCACTCTAATATTTAGTGGAACCTGTTGGATTAACGAAAACCTGTTGCCGTTGTATTCAACGATTTTGTAATGTATGTCTTGTTTATTTCATTTCTTTATTTGAAGTTGATCTTTTGTCACTGGAAAAAACATTAAAAGCATGAAGATTTGTTTTTACGTTTGTATTTGTTTCTTCATGTAATAAAAATATGAACTGTCACATGAAATATTGTTATTCATAAGTTTTGATAGGAAGTCGTCATAAGATCTGTAAACATTTTAAGGTTGTGGATTATGAACTAAGTTTCTACCTGGTGAAGCATAGGCTAGCACTCCCTACTGCGCACTTTTCCATTTTGTAGAAGCAATTTTGCGGTGTACCAGTCTCAACAACACATTTTAAAGAGTGAATAGCACAGTGATTGGCGATTCATTGCTTTAGCAAAACACATGGTTGGTCTCAATAAACCACTTTCAATAATAGATTTATTGAGGTATCTGGTAAGATAATTAGAGCCAGTACATTTAAATTACTAACAGATAGAATGTTGAATTATACAATCTAACCACAGTATGATAAACCACTACAATGCCGATTGCTTATATTCCATTGCTCGACTACAATCAACGTTTGAGAAAGGTTTATCCCAGCCTGGTTGCACTAGCTGTTCATTGTGTAAACACTGAGCAATTAAGATATATTTAGCTGCATTCTGGAAATGCCAAAAAAGCTTGTGCAACCACATCCTCTGCATTGGAATGAACATGTGATTGAATTTTCCAGAATTTCTTTCGCTGACTAAATACAGTCCTGCGTTAATTAAAATGGATCGATTCAATGCAGACTGGAAATTGAACAAGATTGTTAATTAATGGCAGATACTGGGGTCAGTAAATTCTTGTCAAGACATGGCTGATCAACCTTTGAAACATAGACCCTCATCACTGCCTACAGCAAATGCATTGCAGTTGAATAAAGCACCATCCCACTGATCTTCGAGCATTAATAAACAAGTCTATTTGATTCAATTTGAAACTTGATAACCATGATTGGCACTGACTAACCAGCTTTCATTAACTGAAACTTTGCGCACAAGAATTTAATTAAAAGCCTTCAAATTATTTTTATAATATCAGGTGCACTGGACTATCCATGTGGTTCCAGCTATACTTAAGCAACATAAAACTACTCTTAAATCACTCACAAGTTGGTATGTTGACTGGAAATGGATTGATGAAGTAACCTTTAGGGCTGTTCCAGCGAAATCTGTGTGGGAGGGGGGGAGGCAACTGAAATAAAAACTTATGGGTGGTTTCGTTTGATTTAAATTCAAAATGGCTGGTGGTTGTACTTCAAAAAAATAAAAATTTACAGGTTGTTGTTTCATTGGGCCATAAATGTTTGATGGTGGGTAATTTTAGTAAATTTTATAAACAATCCGCACAGAATCAAAAACAAACAAAATGCAACTTGCAAAAAGGTCCGACTTTTTCACTCCATCCGATCTCCTCATCGGCATGCCCATAACACCAGTTAACCACAGGTGCTCGAATTTCTCGATGGCTAATAACCATGATATATAAGAAACATATGTTTTCTTAGTAATGAATGACGTAAGTGGTGGTGGGTGCCTTCCCCCCCCTCCCATACAGATTTTACTGGAACAGCCCTTAAATAACATATCACAAAGTCACAACAACTTGGAACAAGGAAAGTCCGAAACTGTGTTGAATTGGGTTTGAAAAGTGCACCTAGTAAGGAATCATGCCGTGACGTAGACTAAGTCCAATATGTTAGGCAACCTATAGCATTGGTGTGCTCAAAGTGATGGTCAAAACATATTACAAGAACACGATTCGTCTTCATTCAATGTAGGCATTAACTTCATGACCACTCATCTGAAAGACAACTGGAAACTGTCAAAAACTTGCAAATACGAACAGTCGCCATAATAATACTATTTTGAAATCCTGCTGAACGACAACTAATAACACCATTATCCATTTGGTCTCCTTGGAGTCCTCCAATATACGAATACATATTCACAATGAAGAACTTAGGACAACTTATTAGTAATGATTGTGTTTGAAACTTTCAGTTATGGAATAAACAAAATGGCCACTTAAGAAAACAAGTAGAAGTGATTGTCACTAGATGAATACATAATTGGTGTATGATCACAACTAAGCTGTAGACCTCCACAGTTCTGAAATCAGTAGAAGTTATTACAAAATTAATATGTCACCTTGTATTTAATTTCAAAAAATATTTTTTTACCTTCCAAATTAATAATTTACAGCTAACATCGCAAATAAGAAACTAGTCATCTGCAAATTATCCATGATTCCCTCTAGTCTTAAATTGCTCAATGATCACTGCGGACTAGTAGCTCAAAAGCACGAGAACACACTAAAGTCCCAGTGTGCACATGAATTAGCTTTAAGCAGACTTCAGGGCCTCGTAGACAGCCCTTAACCAAATGGCCACAGCAGTGGCTCCAGCATCAGGTTCACTGGACCTCTGGACATCAACGTAACTGGCTCTTCCCGCTCGGCCCTGCATCCCGGCCGTTGACTGGGCACCTTTCTCTGCAGCCTGGAGTGGGAGAACAAACATATAATTATTTTAAAGATCCATTCAGCTGACTGAAAAAAGAAAATCAAATTGGGCATAAAACTCTCAGAAAATCAGTCTGCTAATACTTTCCTTCATATGTTAAAATTATATTTCCGTTACCAACTCTAGTCATATGCACCACTTTCAAATTCGCAATTTAGAGTTGGCTAACCCTACTAAACTCTGATTTTCTCAAGTGGCGCAGCTTTAACAACCCCTGCGAAATGGACTTTATGGTTGACCATGGTTTTAACATTTCACGTTAAATTGAAACCATCATGGTGCAATATGGTTGGCAAGCATGGTTGACCATGGTTGACTATGCTTCACAACCATAGTTATCGGCCACGGTTGGTTACCCACCATGGTTGACCATGCTTCACAACAATGCTATGAGACAACTTAACGCAAAATCTTAAAACCATGGTTGGCCATGGTTACCAACCATGGTGTGAAACCATGATTGACCATGGTTAACGACAATCATTGAGCATGGTTAAATATCATGGCTGACCATGCGTACAAACCATGGGTGAACATGTTTGTTTATGGTAAACAATTGATTGACATGGTTATTAAGCATGGACAACCATGGTCATAAAGTCATGCTTATGAACTGACAGTCACAGATATGGCTAAAAGCCCACTATAAGCAAATTACCTGCTGAATTTCAAATGAAATGTCTCAAGATCGTCAAATTATTAGCAAGGTTTAACTCACTAAAGAGTCTCAATTTGGACTTGAAATATTGAAAACAAGTGTTCGCACTCTACATAATACTTCTATTTCTTCATTTACATCTGGACACAAAGATAGGAACAACAACAAGAACAATTGACTCTTTGTAATGTAATGCAGCAAATCTAAACTTGAAAAAAGTGCAAGATTTTGAAAAATATCCAGCATCAACAACTTTCTGCTTTCACACTAAGCATCATCAACAAGAACCAAAACTAACAACGACTGTCAAAACAACTCAAAATTAGAACTGACATTTCTCAAAATATTTCTATTACTGTAGCATGATGTATGTTTTGCCTAACTGGCAAAATAGATTACGATAAAGAATTCTATAAATACAATGTAGCGTTCCCATTTATATGTCTGTCTTGACTATGCTTGAAGGGTATTCCTATTTTAACTTGCCCAACTTATCAATAAGTGCTATATATTTATAATTTCTACTTTTTTGTACTGCTTGGACCTTAGCAATTATGTCTTTTAGGTCCAGTGGAAAATCGTCTTTCATCTAAGACCAAAGAAGTCCATACAATATGTCCACACAACTAGCTTTTGAAGCTGTATATTATGAGGCTTTGGGGTGTAGAGAGCTTCAGCAGCCAGAAAAGCTTTGTGACTCCAAAGCCTCAAATGCAGGCCATAAAAGGTCTAATCAGCACTTGGGGTCCACACTTTTCAGAATACAGACTTGTCACCCTCCATAAACTTTTGTCCACCACAGGAATTACGGACTGCCACACTGTTGTTGGTGGTGGTGGTGCACTGAGGATGACTCTTTTAAGAGCACTTAAAAGAGTACTTAAAAGTACTTTCATTCGCCATCGGAGTTTCTACACTTTATCATGAACGTTTTTGAAGTCTGGCTAAAGAAAAGGTGAGAAAAGTCCAGTTAGATGAGATCAAGCACAATATTATGATTGTGGTGGTGGGTTGATGACCGTTGGAGGGGTGGAATCTGGGGGGCGTGGGGTCACGGTGGGGGGGTTTGGTAACTGAAAGGGAATGTGACTCAGGCGACTGGGTTGTGGGGGTAGCGACTGGGGGGGGGGGCGNATGGGGATAGCGATTGGAGAGGGGTGGTGGATGGAGGGGACCACCAGTGGGGGTAATGGTGGTGGGATGGCAACTGTAGGGAGGGTGGTGACTGGGACAAAGACCGGGGGAAATGGTGGTGGGTTGGCGACTGGAGGGGGTGGCGACTGGGGTGACAACTGCAGCTTAGTGGTGGTCGGTTGGCGACTGGATGAGGGTGGCGACTGGGGGGGCGACCCATGTAAGAGTGTTAGCGGCATTGGATAGGATTTTATCTACATTTCATTGTGAATATGACATATCGTACTCTGATCACAGCCCCGGGGGCACCCATTGTAAAGTTCGGAACAGGGTCGATGAAACTATACCTGTTTTCACGATTATGGTATCAGAGTGATACTCGTTTTTCACAATTTTAATTGGGATAAATAGGATACGATTTTTTCAGCTGCGTCTCTAGAACCTAATTTCAGTCCACTAAGGCAAGTTTTCCTCCTGCTGTCTGTCGTATATAGCTTTTAGCGCCTTAAAAACTTTTGACTCCGATTTCAAAACTTCTTTCTTTGGTGGATAACACTTTACTTACTGACTCCAAATACATCAGTCGCCACATCTGGCACAAAGAATTTTTGAAATCGAAAAAAAAAATTTTGGTCCCAAAAAGGACCCTTGCTGGGAGAGTCACTTTGTGGGCCACTGCAGCCTTCATTAGTGGGCTGATCAAGCTGAAACTTGGAGGCTGACTTTTGGAAAGATTGGCCTTGCAAATAAAAACAGAAACTTTACAATCAATGACAAAAAGTTTTTTGACTGAAAAAACCCTAAGCCTACAGTCCAGGGTTTTTAGGGGCGAAAAAAATTTTTGTCTCCAATTTAAAAAACTCTTTTGCAAACGGATATAGAGTGTTGAAAAACTAAAGCCCACAAAATTTGAGTTCGATTGGATCATTAATAAGGTGACGCGGCAAGACCAAAGTTGAAAAACATCATTTATAGACCCTTTTGCGCCTAAAAAATTTTTACCTCGGTTTCAAAACTTCATTTCTTTGGTGGATAGCCCTTTATTTACTGACTCCAAATACGTAAGTCGCCACTTCCGGCGAGCCCTAAGCTAACAGCAGAGGATCAAAACTGGAAAATTGGGGAGTCTGACTTTGACCTTAAACCTTGACCCCTAACCAGATAGGGGCCTACAAATACGACACATTTGAAAGCTTGCCCTTTACCATAATTCGAAAATGTCTCGCTTTGGTAGTCTTCAGGTCATTGGTCATGAGGATAGGATTTCCCAAACTATTAGCTAATTTTGACACAACTTTTCTGATACTGTGATGGGGTTGGTCATTTTGGGGTCCCTCCCGGGTGCTTACTAAGACCGAGAAAAGTATGACACTTACATTTCTAGAGAGGAGAGACAGGGGGCTATCAGGGTCACAAAGAATTTTTAGGTGAGTCACTTGGTGGGCCACTGTGACCTTAATTAGTGGGCAATAAAGCTGAAACTTGAAGGCTGACTATTGTGTCTTGGATTCAGTGTATGATTCCATCACTGAAAATTATTACTTAATAATATCATTTCATAGATTAGCATTCTGGTATTTACATGTTCTTTAGCTATAAATACTAAATATCACCCTTATCTTTCAGCTGGTATTTACTATGGAAGCAAAAGCACAAACTTTTCAAACATGTAATATGTAAATCTATATTCCCTCATTTACTCAAAAGATGCGCAAGGGGCTTGGCCAAAGCCGAGTGATCGAACCATGTTTCAAGTCAGATATGCAGTTTGTAAGCATATGGTTCATATTGCGAAGAACCACGGTCATGTATAGTTGTTCGCCTAATTGGAAAATGCGACCATGGTTGCTAGTTTTTAACCATGGTTGACCAAGGTCAAAAACGTAGTCAACCATGGTTCTCCAACTCTAGAAAAGACAACCATGGTTGACAATGGTTTGACCATGGCTGACCATGGTCAAAAGCATGGTCAATCATGATTGTCTGTTTCTAGAAAAGGCAAACATGGTTGATTATAATGGTTTGACTATGGTCAAAAGAATAGTCAGGCACAGTCAACTATGGTTGAACCATGGTTGACCGTGCATAACCATGCTTATACATGGTTAACCGTCGTAACATTTCGCAAAGGCATCCTTAAAACAACCAGTGGACTACATTATGAATCTGCAACTTACAATTTTTAACATCGGTCAAAATACATAAAAGCAATTTACTTAAGTTATCTTTGAAGCATTCGTTCAATTGTTTTTACATTTTTTGCTTTTTTTAGTAAAAACAATCCTCAAAATAAATCAATAGTCATAACATATATCAATAAAATATCAAAGAAAATAAGACATAATTGATCTTAGTGAGCTTCATTTAACATACAATCATCAAACTTTTGAAGTCACACACTGCGTTAATGCAGTCAACCCAAAGTTGCAAACTTTAAACTGGAATAGATCAAGTTAGCAGCAGTGAATCTCATTGTTAAAGAAATCAATGAATTCCGTTCAGACCATGATTTAATCACGGTTAATTAGAAACTTGCAGTGTCAACCAAAACCATAGTCTTCAAAGACGGCACTGCTGTTTAACCTCTATTTAACAGACAGCCTCAGTTTCAAAATGTGAGCTGTGAATGGAAACTATTAGGCCTCACCTCAACAGCTAGCAGTAGGGAATCTAGCGGGGTAGACGAGGGTAATGATTTTGACAACGTGTCTTGCACTGGGCACAGAGCATCCAACTGAAAAAATGTGAGGAAAAGTCAAGACAAATGTCCACAACACTCAGATGTATCTTTTCACCACAAAATCTGAACCCTTGCTTTCAAAACTACAACAGATATGTTAGGTCTTCTTAGACACAACTTCAGAATTGTTTCAAAGGAGCTCTATCAACACCACAACAGACAACTTCAGTCACCCTGTTTATGTTCTGGTTCTCTCGGGTCACCCCAACCTTGGGAATATGTCAATAATTTTTCCGTCTGACTTCAAATCAATTCTGCTTACGCCAGTAATTCTGAAAAGGCTCCTCAACTCCAATTGAGCGTCTCTGTTGAAAAATCTACCATATTTAGACCGTATCTATCATACTAATCTCCTTGCATGGTTTCAGAAAATATAAAAAACCAGAAAATGTTAAATGAAGGGTAAACATTTTGTGAAATATGCAACACAACAAATGAGATTTAAAATACCACCAATTTATTTGAAATCCTGGCCTTACAAAAATAAACCTCAAATTTCACTGTCTTCCATTAAAGTAACACTGTCCATTAGAAAAGTGGTTTACTGAGATCAGCCGAAATGTGGAATCTTATTCACAACCTCAGAGATCACACTGGCATCAGTGCTGTTTCAAAGAACTTCAACCTATAAATGGCAGTCTTTTAAGCGTGTTTAACTGGTTAAGTCACCAGCCTTGGTCTCAGGCAATGTCTGACAAACAATGAGAATTGGCAATTGGATACAAAATCACAAAAACAACGCATTTTGTTGCTTCATTGCCCAGATCAAAGCCCATAGCTTCAAGAAGTGTACACCATCCAATATTAATCTCAAAAATTTGTTTTTCAGATACAACATGGATTCATATCCCTAACCAAATGCAAGCAACCAGCTCGGACTATAAAATGTCATCTTTCCCTAGCATTCACATCCAACGTGCAAACAAACTCCCTCCCCATCCCAATAAAACAGGACAACCCCTAGCATACCCATCCAACATGCAGAAAAACTGCCTCACCATCCCAATAAGACAGGACAGTTTCCTTTCATCACTTACCACTGTTCTGTCCCCTGGCTCCGCTCCACCATATCTGTGAATGACGTAAAGTGATATTTGTTACTGTGTGCAAACTTTCAGGCTGAACTGTAGTAAAGCAAACCCCTTCTTGGGTTTTCTATCCGACTTTATTGTAACCAAATCAACATGTCTGTAGAGCAATTGGCTTGGGACTACTCGAACGGAAACGGCAAGCGAATGTTATACAGGAACGTTTTTAACTGTGCCCAGGTATGTGTTATGTGATGATATTCGATTGACATGTTGGAGACATTGCCTCGATTCTCAGACAAGCTCAATGTCATGTATTGGTTTGTAATTCCAGGAAAAGGTAGTGTTATGGAAAAGTAATATGAAAAGGCATTATGGGACAATAAGATATCAGCTTGTAGCTAGAATATGAATTAATTTTACTCTTACACAAAATTAAACATGAAACTGCAAGTAAATTCACACCAGACATCTGCAGACAATTGTTACATTCTGTTGTTTGATAGTATACATACATACATACATGCAGAACAATCAGGATATATTTAGTAAACAAGAAACTTTTTGACAATCAAGGGCAGGGTTCATGGATTGTAATGCTGAATTTCTTAAATATTTCTATCAATAATTGTTCGCTTCACTTCAGAGACCCTGGTTTTCTGTGGTAATGCAAAATGGATGGAATTCATGTAGTCTGATTTCCTTCAAGGAATTTTTTGTGAATGGCATTGACATATTTCTGAAGTAAACACACTAATTTTAATATTTAATTATGTGACATCATCCCGCATGCGAGTTTCATAACCCTCAACACATATGGTAAATTAACCAGTCGTCTGTGATTCAACCATGAAGCTGAGCTCCACGGAGTTAAATGAGTGATAACATAGCTTTCACTGCCTGAAATCACGGTGTGCAGCAATTTATTGCTACAATGATAATGCGACGTATTTCAGTGAAAAAGTAAGGCAATTATCAAGTAATTTTTTTAACGTTTTTATCACATTAATCATTTACAAGACGAAAAAAATACGTTGGTTACAATGAACTTCTCTGTTTTTGCAAACCGAAAATCAGGGTCTCTATGTCAAAGCTAAGCAACCACTACAAAAACTTCATCCAGTTTTCACCAGTAACCAAGCAGATGTTCATTCACAGGGGCCCAAAAATGATGCGTTAAAAAGTCCTTGGATGACCATCACTTAAAAAATAAGTCACCAAACTGCTAAGAGCTGCCATACTATACCTAATCAATGAAAACAAAATGGCAGCACTGACTAAATACAAATAACGTGCTGACAGTAGTTAACGGTACATGTACCTCTGTATGGCGCTAGTGCCCGCCTGGAGAGCGTGTAGCCAATATATGGGAGATGTAGAATCGTGAAGAGGGTTGGCAGCTGCCGTTAGAAATAAGCTGTAGATCTGAAGCAAGAGAAAGAGGCCTCACAGAAATATTCAACTAATGTAAACAACTCTTTTGTAGCTATATGACGAAGAAGGTAAATCTGAAACTAATGATTGAGGTGATCCAAATCCTTTGAAGGATACTACTGTTTGAAAAATGTAGAATAGATATATGTAAATAAAACAACAATAATGGATCAACTGAAATTTTTGGATATAATCACATCCTTTGTCAACAGAAACAAAGGATGTAATTATATCTGAAAATTTTACTCGATCCATTATTGTTGTTGTATTTACATTATAGGACGATCGCCGCACAAATATGCTATGTAATGTTAACTTCGTGATTATTTTTCAGGCAACA
>NMRA01001633.1:0-12511 GCA_002633005.1 Phoronis australis
CATAAATTGTGGTTGCACCTTTTCGGAGTGCATCTTTCTACTGTCGCTGACTTTTGTTTACGTTACTGTCCTGTATTCACACAGTAGGAATAACATAGCCCTGCTAGTTAAACCGGCCAGATGACGGCGTGTCGAGGGGGTTTCAGAGCAATTGACCTATCGCCAGGATTATGACGGACGGCTTAATTGACCAATCAGAACACCGCAATCTTGGCACACCTTCGTCTGCGTTTCCAAGCCGCCATTTTACCCGACAAACCACACGCAGTCGAGTAAAACTTACTTTAGTCTATAGCTCAAGAAATTGTCCGCTAAGAATGGGGAAACGGTGCTGATATGACGTGTGTAGCACCGACAGCCGTTATGCTGCTCCAGAATAATATCCCGTCATTTTTTGGCATGTCCTAAGCCGAAAAATGATGTTGAAAAGCGTAAGCTATGGATCAAACTGTACGGCCACACGACCAGCTGAACTTAGCGATGTTGCTTGATAACTCGAAGGCTATCATAAACACAAATATATTACTTCCAAGATACGCATTTTTCAGCTTGATTGCTATGGTGCAGAGCTATCTCAGATTTTGACTCCCGAGTTGGCTACGTCTGGCCGCCTTTGTCTCGGCACCTGCTGGATCTCAGCACTCTAGCGGTAGTCCCCGGAAATTGTTGTTTTCAAGGACATTTTCATTTTATGTTTTTTTATTTATTTCAACCTAATGGACATTATTTTGTTTCGTATCAGAGGTACAGTTTTGTTATTCATAAACCGTAAGCTGGCGTTCAACTGAACTTCTCTCCCGGTCAAAATTCAGAGATTTGATCGGCACAGGGAAGGGCACTGGATTACTGCCGGAACTCAAAGCCTTGGTCGAGCTGTTGTCACTAAAAATAAACTGTTGAATTACTTTTTGACGGGTACCTCACTATGTCTGTAGAGTTAGAGAGAGCTCATTTTGGAGTGGTTCAAACATGATATTTAGATTTATGAAGCTTTAAAAAAGAATTTGAGTTATTTTTGTAAATACCGTATTTTTGCAACTACCACACCAGACTTGTAATCTTTTGTAACCATACCACGACTTAGTGATCCATGCTACCTTCAAAATTAAATGAAAGCTACCTTTATGGAATGAAACTACAAAAAAATACCAAGTTCATAAGAACGTTGGCCTAATTTAAATGTCTTAATGGTGCAAACGGACAATTCCATAGGCGGATTTTGGGGGGTAGGGGCCCCAGCCCCCCCCCCCTTGGCTGCCGCAAGCAAAATGAAACAGCAAGAGCGTGAGGAAATATTGAGTTCAGTAACTAGGACCGGTAGCAGAAGAGGGGGGACTCAGACCCCAGATCGCGGCGGAATCGTGTTCCTGTTTTTTTAGTCCACCGATAAATTTTCTGAACAGAAGGTCCAACGGTCTACATCCCTGGCCGCCTGTGCACATACAATCGCACTTTGCCCAATTCCACGAGGCAACATATGTTGGGCCCCCCTGTGGTATCCTAGATGCGCCACTGAATTCCAAACATTAATTTTACTTAGACACAGCCCTAGACCTACCGGAGGACGAGATGAGTGTGTACCTGAGCTATGAACCTGAATTTTTTTATCAAAATATTTCGTTACAAGATTAGAAAACCTATCGAGTCGATCTAATCAGAGACTATAGTGCATGTGTTGTCTGTAATCTATGATCTACTT
This sequence comes from Phoronis australis, assembly GCA_002633005.1. Classification (NCBI taxonomy): domain Eukaryota; kingdom Metazoa; phylum Phoronida; family Phoronidae; genus Phoronis; species Phoronis australis. The sequence continues at coordinate 1,700 of NMRA01001633.1, forward strand.
TACTCCAAGAGTCCCACCAGTTGTGACCTACTTTTCATTTGGCGAAATTTAGCAGACGACAGAATAAAAATATCGGTGAATCTTCAGATTTTATTCGAAAGATCATGATATCTATGGAATCGTACAGATAATTGAACTTTAAGCTACATACCCAGCTTTACATGAACATATCGCATCAGTGGCCTTGTCATTTGTCAGGTGAAGGTAGCCCCGAGGCCGAGGGGTTCTTCGGATTTTCTCTGGCTCGTCGAGCACTTATTTTTTCATCGTCACCTTTACAAATTCCCATATCATGAACGTACGATGCACTGTTGAAAAGCATCGCCTCTTGTCTCTATCGACGCGTTTTCAAATAGTACAAAAACACACATCGATTCCACCAGGAACGTCGTTTAGCGACAGTGTATTTGCCTCTGACATCTCGTTCGAATGTCGGGTATCACGTGACTTTTCGCATAGGGGCGGAGCTTGCGATAGGTCAATTCTTATTGTAGCCTACATGTGCGTGCTTCAAGCACGCGGTTACTAAACATTACTGAAACGAAATAGTTGCCGCTACGACACTAGATAAGGCTAAAAACCGTTTTTTAGTCGGCCATTTTCTCATTAAATTGTTGTAAAGCTAACCAATGACAGCAGAGGTCATCAATCAATGACGTGATACCTGCGTTCTGACTCGACACGCAGGGAACCAGCGAGCACTTTGAGGCATTGTTGGCGCTACGTCAGACTTGTGAGCAATGCCATAACATGTAGATCGACTGTAGTTATAGTTTGGCCTTCATGTCCGTCTCGGGTTTGAAGTGTGTTAGGGGCCATCTGGAACACCACTGGTATTTTCGCACATGACCTCAAAATTCCTCTTAGAGGTGAACGCAGAAATATGTGCACGTACAGGCTTCAGTCGTAAGGCCGAAGCGAATCGCAGGACTTTCAAACTGAAGGAAAATTGGCCGTATGGCTGAAGTTCGCACATGCTCAAAGTTCACCCCGAGGTAAATTGGGACAATGAAAATACATGTACATGTACGCAAGTCCTTCTGATTGGTCTGTTGTCTCACTTGTCGAAAAGGTCAGTTAGAGCATACGTTTTACTTCATAAGTATGAATACTTTATTTTGGAATGTGGCTTCTGCACCTCAGATGTCAACAAATAATTTTAAAAATCTTATTTACTATGAATGTCACTTGATCTATTTTCTGCATCTTTTTACAGGCATTGGCAGGTAACCAGATTGATCACATCGATTCCGTTCGTACCCAGTTTTTCAACCCACCCTTCGATGGCAAATTTGTTAGATTGTGGATGATATCTGCCGAGTCCTACGCCGCCTTGCGGATGGAAATATACGGCTGTCCGAATACCGCTTCTTAAAGTGCTTTGTGAATATAAGCGAATGGATGTATATGCAATCAATTTGTATTGCCTTTGCTCAGGTTAAGAACCTGCTGCCTGTATTGGCATCTACTGCTATGAAGTGGAATGTTTTCAATGTTTTCTTCGCAATAAATAGTCTATTGGAATTTTGGAACGTGCGACATTGAAAGTGTAAGCCGTAGCGCCCGAACCTGATTAAGTTTGTCAATCAGGTGTTTGGGGCAATGGTGCTGAGCGGCCCGTGCACGTCCGATGCAACTATTTTTTAAAAGGATACCTACCTTGATCGACCTATCGACATACGTGTATTTCAAGTGGCGTTCCCGCCCAGTTCTCTGAAACAAAATAATGCCCTATAACCTTCTACAACACTCAAACGTTAGGAGCAAATTTGGTAAAGTCATTACAAAGTCTGTTGAACGGACAAGTGTGACCTACGCTTTAGGCCAGTTACACGACCGGAAAGCCAACACGCCGAGAACCGCGGCAATATCCAATCTTTGACACAGGTAATATGTGTTTTAGATGATTTGTGTTTTTATCACTCAAGTGAGACGACAACGGTGCATTAACAGGTGACAGAACAAGGATTGGCTAAAATCACCAAAATAGAATTTAGTATACTTTTAGCCATTACTAAACACGCTGAATTGAAAGTAAAAGTTCGCGAATTCTTATTCCGCGAAAGTTCAGTACACAAAACATACCGATATGCCATGTTTGATAAGGTGGCTAAAGTTTTCGTATTGTCCTCTTAACGGTATAAATCCCATACCCATCTTGCCTGAGGTATGTGGAACGTTTAAGATGGTCATGTCCCATGCTGCGACAAAGGTGGAATTGAGGATAAATGACATTTTCTTTGGTGTAAGTTGGTGTGAGACATCAATCTTCCTGCCTTAACAATCTTACAGATGTTCTCAGAACGATTATGAAATCAAAAAATAAATGTATGTACGCAAGGCTTCAAAATTGCTTTAACTGCAGAAAATCGGAACAGTGTTGCTCAATGTCAAAGGCTGCATGATTGTATAAACATCACATATAGGCGCCAGCGTCCAATTGCAGATACCAAATGAACGTTTACAGGTACAACTTCCCGTAAAAGAGTAAGCCATGCTGTACACGATTGGTCATCCGAACTAATATGACTGCATTAGATCTTAGGCAAAGTAATGTAAAAGTGTGACCAATAGCGCACCTTCTGTGTTGATTGTTCAATGTGCGGTCGATCGTTGGTCGTGACGTCGTGTTCCCTGGCATTTTGCTTCGTACACGTTTTTCTCTTTTGCCTCAGGCGTTGCACATAGATTTATTGCGTTTTTTGATTTTCAGTAGCTGCACTGGTTGCCAGATTTTTGACAGGTTTCAACAGGCTTGTCCAAATATCGTGTCTGAACAAGAGATTGGCGTATTTCGGGTTTGGAAACCTACGTTTCAAGTTGTTTTCTTGAATCAGTACTTACGCCTTCCTAGAAATTTGGAAATTCTCCACACCATATACCTACTTGTCTTGTCGATTTCCCCAGTATTCAAAAGAATTAAACTTTCCAGGTCACTGACAAGATAACTCAGAAATCTCTCGACTTGCGGCCATTTTTTTACATGAGACGCCCCTAATGTTATTGACGGCTATCCAGTGCTAAATGTTTCTCTCGTGCACTTTCGGGATGGATTCCTTCGAAAGCCTGCCTCCCGTTCAGTAGCTCTAGAACCTCGCTAAAAAGCAAGACTTCGCGAGATTACGGGAAACATTGCCGTGTATTTTAAATGAGAGCACGTGACTTTGACTAGATTTTTGCTAGGTCCTAGCGTAGGTCCTAGCGTTACTGAACGCACGCCAGATGTCAATTTTTGTGAAGTTTTAGAACCGAAAACCATGACTGGGTGTAAGTTGGTTATGAAATATATCTGTGGCCTGCCGGAAGGAGTAATAGTTTTTCGGATTATCTTTGCCTATGCCAACTGGTTGCTTGTTCGGTGTTGACGATTTCAGTGGTCTAAGAGGCATATGCCCGAACATATTCAGGTGTACATGTCCCCGTAACGAAGTAGAGTATTTCCGTAAGCGAGAACTGAAAAAGACGTCACCAGCCGGGGATAACCAGTTTCAGTAGTAGAAGTATTTAGTTATAGACAGGTTGCGTGTTTCTGACATGAGTGTAAAATGGCAAAGGCAAAAACCCCAACTTGAGTGGTTGATTTTGACGTTATCACTGGTCTGGGTCAATGAATGACCATGCTGGCACCGTGTTTCGAGGCACCTGAAAAAGAAATAACTGACAGAAGGCAAACTCTATGGGTTTCTTGAACTTGAAGAAATTCAACAAAGCCTGATGTCTTTTTGAATTGCAACACTGTACATCCACCGGAAAAGTTGAGCTGCAAAAATGTTTTAAAAATTTTGGTCTCTGTGTACCCAAAATAGCAAATTCCGAATAGTCCTGTTGCAAAGAGGGAGACCATAGTCCGAATTCCCTTGCTCTCTAGAATTTATGTTTAAATAATTATGTAATCACCGACCAAATTTTCCAAATTTTCTTCTTCAAAGGGTAGCTGGATTCGCGCCAAAAATTCAGCATTGAACAAGGATGTGCTCAGAAAATTGGCTGGACTTCCGAATCCCTGTAGATAAGAGCAGGCCCAAATTTCTGAATTCACTTTACTCAAAACAACTTTACGGAACAACTGAATGACATTCTTGGTAAACGGTTTTCATTTAGTCCACAAACTTGATCCACGCCATTTTCTACAAAGACCCGAACCGTGGCCATAGACCGACCCATGTAAACTATTTTCGATCTTCCCGATAGTGATTACTACTCGGATAAAGGGAACAACAAAGAGAGAGCCGTCTGAGATCGAACATACCTTTAAAATGTATTTGTTTTGGACCTCGCTGATATCGAATAATCTGTAAAATCCAATATAGCATTGGCCTCTCACCATTGCTGTGTGCGCACATCAATATGGAGAAACTGACCTGGGTTCTTCTTGTTATTTTGACAAGGTTTTGTAACGGTAAGCGAGACAATAGTATCTCGGACTTTCTGCAGTAGTTGCGATTGAATTACTACAAGTTGAGGCCCTTTTTATTGCAACATTGGTAGTTTGAAGGAATATTTACTGTTGTTGTCAGATACAGGTTCACGGCTTTTTACAGGTCGTACAGTACTTATGCTGAAACAGGTGAAGTCTTGGAAAATTACACAATGGTTTTCGCTCTGATAATGAAATCTCTTACAACAGAGAAATTAGATTAAACGTTACTCTGAAATATTTAATTTTGTTTTACTTTTTGTTCTTGTATTTCATTAAATGCGCTGATGATGATTGACGGGTATCATCCCGTATTGACAAAAGGTTGTTCATTATGGAGAAGTGATGACTTCAAAAATTTTAATGTGGCTGTTTAATACCAATTTTAGTCAGTTGTGATTTTATCAAGAATATGTACGACCTGTCGGCTACTACAGTATGTGGAATTAGCAAAATATCCACAAAAGTGTACATTCTAACTCAGTACGCAATCTGCCATTGATTGGAACGCGTGACCATGTCTTTACAGTAAAGCTCAGCACAAGGAAGAATACTTCGGTAACAAAACGACGGCATTAATAGCACGATCAAATTTCATTTGATCTAAATGTTGAAGATCAGATCTCAAAAACTTACCTTTTTAATTTCCCTCTTGTTATCGTTTTATGCAACAATTGTGTTTTTGTCATCAAAATCATAAATGTCTTGCTTTTCATAGCCTTCAAAAGGAAAAAAATTAAAAAATTACTTGTAAGCTTTGGAGGACGGGTGCGTGGTACCCGAGAGTTTCATATGAATCCGATCAGCCATTTCGGTGAAATGTTCCTCCGTTTTCTTTGATTCTCATGATGGCAATTTCATGTGCAATACATACGTAAGGTAATTGTCAACAAGCACGAAGTTCTTTTGCATTACACCGCATTTTTACTATTTTACTAAGTTCTTACGGAATCCCAACGGTTGCAAAAATGAATTTTCACTTTAAAAAGTCACACAGTCGTTCTCAATCACGTGACATCGTATTTTGAGAAAAGTGACTCTTTATTTTAACTTCGTAAGTTTCCTGTAGGCAACATTTGTTCGGCCTATACTATGTATGTATATATGTATGTATGTATGTATGTATGTATGTATGTATGTATGTATGTATGTATGTATGTATGTATCTATGTATGTATGTATGTATGTATGTATGTATGTATGTATGTATGTATGTATCTATGTATGTATGTATGTATGTATGTATGTATGTATGTATGTATGTATGTATGTATGTTGAAAGCACGACTGTACGTTTTGTTAGATAGCTTAACATATACTCGCTCGTAATCTCTAAACAATCTGCTACCTTCAGGTGTGCAGGTACATGTATGAAGTAAAACACCAAGAGACATTACGGACAAACGAGTTTAAACACTAGATAAATCTCGAGACCACAATGTCTCATCGTCAGGCAATGAGCGAAAGAAATATATAGGAAGCGAAAGAAACAGTGAAATAGAATGTGACAGCAGGCGTGCGTTCAGTAGACGCTAGGACCTACGCTAGGACCTAGCTAAAACCTAGTCAAAGTCACGTGTTCTTATTTACAATACACGGCAATATCTCACGTAATCTCGCGAAGTCTTGCTTTTTAGCGAGGTCCTAGCGTTACTGAACGGGAGGCAGGTAGAGGGGCATACAAGCAGAGAGTGTGAATGTATCACACGGTAGGAAGCCAGACAAACGGAGCTGAGCCAGCGTGCAGTACACGCCTGTCAGCTGCTCATTCAGCACAGGTTTTCCGTGACTGACCAATAGGGACTCTAAAATCTTTAACCAAAATGTGTCATTTTCAACATATCGAATAGCGGCATCGTCAGCTATTTTTGCCAAGTTATTTTTGGCCATGTTGGTGTAAAAATGATCTTATTTCACAGTTTTGGGGTTCATGTGAGTTCATTTCACTCATTGCCAAATGATGAGACGCGTGGTTCAGAAATGTAGCTAGTGTTTTAACTTGTTTGTCCGTTGCGTCTCTTGGTGCTTTGCGTCATAACTACACACTTGAAGATAGGAAATTATTTTAAGACTACGAGCGAGTATAGGAGGCACAGACCAGTTCTCACTGGGTTTTGCACAGCGAAACACACGCAACTTGATTTGTCACCTTTTCTTCACTCTGTCGAAAACAGAACGCAAAGAATTGCATGTTTTCAGTTATTTCACATTAAAAGCCCTTCAGATGAGCACAGAAAATTTATTGTCTCGCATTTTGGCCCTTCCAATCCTACTGAAAAGCAAGGTAGGCTGAGAAAAAGGGGAAAAAGCACAAAACTGGCACATTTCATACCAAAAATGCGACTTCCCTGCCAATGCACGACTAAAGCCAACATCAGATTCTGAAAGTAAATTTCCAACAGATTCCCAAAATGTAGTTCAAAAATGCTGTCAACAACCTAGTTGTTTGGCAATTCTGACTTGTTTGAGGGCTACCTGAAATCGCATCCAATTTCTCAGTCGCTACCCAGCAATGCACAATTAAATTATTGCACCCGGGGGCCTCCATCTTGAAGAAGAGTGCAGTTACAGCCGAACAAGTGGTATCTTTTAGTTTTCAACCTGATCACAAACACAAACAAACCATATTCACTGAGCCTACAGTACATGCAAGGCTTACATGTACCTACAAAATGCCCCAAACTTGGTCTACCCCAAAGTTTTAATGTTTTGGGAGTGGCAATTGGCCGTGGCACCAGCTTAAATGTTGAGTGCCACCATATATTAAGCTGTGTGACAAAAAGTACATTCATGGCTTCAACCAATTTCTTGTCTATGAAAGCTACTACCGAATGTTTGTATGTATGTATGTAAAGTTTATTCGTTTGTTCCTGGCTCTTGTTACAATACGGTACAAAATAAAAGTAAATCGCCATGAGAGTAATCCCAATTGGAAACTGAACACTGTTCCCCTCTCTAAATTTACAGACACACCGTACTCTAGTTTGGTTTTCCGTTTGCATCATGTTATAATTTTATCTGTATTTGGTGCCTCCTAATATCTTTCAGGAAGGCATTTGTCTCTTAGATCACTGTAAAAAGGAAATTCAAATGTTAGCTGAACACGAAGAGAGCAAAAATCTCATGCAGAGCGTGACCTAAACGTCCGCCTACTGCAGAACTTAAGATCTAATTATTAAATAACGTTGAAGCTGGAGTCAGCAGTTTTTGAAAAACTATTGATTTGGGTATATATATGTATATATATAAAATATATATACATATGTATATATATGTGTACATGTATGTATATGTATATATACATCCGATTGATTTGGACAAGTAATCAGCTTGTGGTGAACGAAAAATCGAAGTTTTTATTTACAGCCTAGTGTGCTTTGTTCATCGGGCGTAGACGAGTGAGGAAAACAACAGAGAAAATGTGACATTCTTTTTAACTTTTCAATTTGAAAAGTGACAACTGAGCCTCCAAAACTACAACTCTCCTTCAACTTCCGGATGATTATCCGAATATGGGCGTTCATGTAGACTGACTGGCTTGTGGAAATCACGGAACCGTTCAAGAAAACCAAATGCAACGTCATACTTGAAAGCTGTTGTTTCGGAGAATGATTTTTGGTTTTCTTATACGTTGAATTGACGTTTCTACTTAGTTCTACATACGGGGGACTTTATTGGTTGCTTCAACGCAAAGATTTGTCCTCGCTGCTTGATTTATTTCAGAATTCACGATAACAAACTTGGCCTAATTAGCGATACGTGGCGCACTAATTAGATGACGTATATTCTAAATGAAATGTGATCAGTTACAACAACCAGCTGGACTAGTTTCGCTCACAAAATATCGTAGACTTCTTCATGTAACCGCCGCCACATTGAAATTAAAAACCACTAATCCCATGTTTTTAGCATATTTCGGCAACATTTCTGTGTAATTAGCCTACACGTACGCGCGATAGTTAGGTAACACCTGACGATGACATCTTGATAATCAAATATGAAAAATAGTAAAGACGAACATTTTGTTATTCTCTGCCAGTTAACTCCAAGAAAGTCGTTAACGGATTGGACTACATTGGCTGTTTTCAAAGCAGCAATCCCTCCTTCACCACCCAGGTGACACCTACCGGCGGGGNCCAAACTTTGAAACTTCCACATTTGGTAAGTTAGTCAAAATTAAGACAAAACTTATGTCAAACACTTAAATCAAACTCAAAATCTCTATTTTGAATTGGTTTTCAGACAACTTTAACTTATATTTTAAAATTTACTGAAATGTAAGATTTGTCTTAGCTAAGTCAGTTTTGTTGGAACGGGCCCCTGCTCTTGTTCTACGCGCACTTTTATTTAATAAACGCGTATTGTTGCTTTAACGCTTATATTAGTTATTCCGAGCGCTGGATTGGTTCTTAAACGATTACCTCTCAGTTCTTATTGACCGCGCACTTTTGCTTAATCAGTAGTCTTGCTTGACCAATGTGTTCAATTCGTGTGTGTCCAACCAATGGCAAGTTTACGGTCAGTACAAAATCATAAGTAGCTGCGCCATATTTTACGAGTTCACTTCGAAACTGGCCTTGCACGCGTGCAAAACGTCTTCCGGCATTTTGAGATTTTAGAGCACATAAGTGATTGAACTCACAAATCGATTAAAAGTATGCGTTGAACATCAACGGTGCACGTTGAATAGGAACTGAACAATGGTCGTTTAACGGAACTAATTTAGTGCGCTGACTGAGCATTAAACTACTGTACGCGTTGATTAAGCAGAAAGGTACTCGTTTAAGAATAATGTGACAAAGCACTCCGGCCACATGGCGTGTTACTGTAGCCTACCGTAGAAATGTCTAATTTGTATTATCCAACTGACGACCAAAGTTCAAATCCAGACAATCCCAAGCCAGTTATAAGCTCATGGTACTAAATACTACTTTTGAAGGTGTGAACAGCATAATCAATACTGAACAAACGACAATACTGACGTAACGGATGTACAATGTACATGTAGATCTGTTGCATTTGCCTGTATGAATGTTGTAACGTTTGATACATAAGCCATACCATGTTTTGACTGTACTCGGTAGCAAACTTTCTTAACCCGCAACATTTACTCGTGCTGCTTGCGGGACGGACAAACTGACAAAATGAGAAGAATGGAGGGTCCAGAAAACGAGAAGACCGGAAGTGTAAAGGAAGTGTTCTCTGTGTCCTTGTAGCACCGCCATGTCAAACATTAAAATTGTATTTACTTTGTGTTCTGAAGTGCTGACACCTAACGAAAAAGTATTGAAATTTAAATTACACGAGTCAGTTAGCTTCAGAGCCCAAAAATGCATGTTTTGAATATCTTTTGGCATTGTATAGGTTTTGCAATGTTTGCGAAGTCCATTTCAAAAGTTGGCAGGAAAAGTTCAGGATAAAAACGTCACTCGCACCTCCGTCCATCATTTCGCCTTTCTCCTCGGCATTGATCATTGGCTTACCAATGCATGACTCGTTCATGTTTCATTATTCGGCGCACTGTGTAACATATGATCTTCCACCGCGTATGTGCAGGAATGCTGGTGCACCGATGACTTGACAAGTGTCCAAACTGGCATATTCACCATCCCGGACGAGTACCACACTCGCTCCTCGAACAAACAGTTCAACAGGTGCACTACCAATTGTAATGCCGACTCCAGTCAGAGGTGTGGAGACGGTAGTCACTTCAGCGTATACGCCAGTTTGGGTAAGCACTTAAGCAGTACTTTTGTCTTATGACGTGATCACTATAAGGCGAGTCACGTTACCGGATACCGTTTTCATCATCATTTTTAATTAGAAATACGAAGTATCATCATCATAGCCGTCGTCAACTTTCTCATCATCGTCTTCACTATCGTCATTGTCATTGCGGTCAATTTATGGCCAAACAGCTTATTATTTTGAATGACATATTCTTATTAATATGGCATGAGCAAAAACTCCACTACGACCGCAGTAATAATATAAGAGGCCGCGCATTTTGTCCGCCTTCATGTGGACTCATTATACATGTATTAATACAAGGTTGGAATTTGACAGACGCTGCCATGAAATCGTTTTCATCCCATGATATACTGAATGTTGATTTGTGTAGGATATATAGTGTAAGGGCCGTTTCTCAAATATTGTATTGCTCGTCTGCTCCTTTGGGGCGATCAATTGTATAAAGATCACGAACAGCGACCTTCCAGCTCCAGTTGTTGCCGTTCGGCAGCATATGCAACATTTCTAGAAATAGCACTGTAGTTGTTTCTCACCATTCCTACAGTTGTTTTCTGCTCTTTTTCAGCCAACGCCTGCATCTCGTCCCCGTGCCTAAATGGCGCCACTTGCACCGACCTCCTTGACAACTACAACTGCACGTGCAA
>NMRA01001637.1:0-10634 GCA_002633005.1 Phoronis australis
CTCTGTGTGTTCAGATTGAAAGAGGTGGCGCAAACAGAAGCACTACACTTTGACTTTAAGCGTGTAACAATTTCATAGACCTTTCTGGCCATTTCGCAGGCCTTTTTGGTCATTAAATCACGCTTTACTTGAGACACAGTTGAACTTGCCTTCATACACCATGCTCACTAAAAGATGGCGCAAGAGTTGGTTTGTGATGCATGTGAAGACTGCGAATGGTGTTTGCTTGATTTTTGAATCTGTGCCAGCTGTTGACCCCTTGACCCACTTTTTGCTCCACCCGATTTAATTAGTATTTTTTGCCGTCTGAATCGGTCTATATCCACATCGCCTCGCATACGGTCGACCTCACCTTGCCGATAGGTATCGCGTCCACCTGTGAGGAAGGTGAGAAACGACGCAGTGACGTCAGTGGTTCATTTTGCGGAGCCTAATGCTGCTATGTGGCGGTGCATCGTTCCAGCCTGTCCGAACTATGCAGCTGCGAGGAAAGCGGGTATATCGTTTTTTCGACTTCCTCGAGAGTCCGAAATGCTTAAGAAGTGGCTCGCGGTAGTGAAGAATGAAAAGTACGCTGTAAATAGTAAGTATGAGGCCGTGAAACATCTCCGTGTCTGTGGCCTGCAGTCGTCGCGGGACAGTGCCTGACGAAAATGCCGGCTTACCAAATAACTATCCATACATTCCGTTGTCTGTCAGAGCTTGTTCACGGAGCCTCTTTAGAAGTTCTTCATCACTGTATTCCTATTCGAACTGATAGCATGTGAAACGTAACGATCGATCCACCTGCGAAGTCTTCGTCGGGATGAGCTCTCGATCATCTAAATCGGGATTGCGAGTTGCCATGTCGACGTTTAATATTGAGCGTTCTGTTTCAAAATGAACTATTCTCACCCTTATCAATACTTATACAAAACTGAAACAAAGTCTGTCTCATTAGATGCAATTTGTAATGCCTTTGGAATGTTCGTGAGTGCAAATGATTTGAGAAGTCATAAATGAATAAATCACTGCGTTACCTGCTTTAGGTGCAATAAAACTAATTGACGGGACACCGAGGCCATGTGAGCTCATGCTAATTCAGTGCTTGCTGACAGAAACTGTTGTGAAACAACTCGATTTCTATCCCACGGCCAGGTGTTAGGGATATCTTTATTTACATTTACCTTATTCAAATAATGATCGTCAATGCACAACTTGTGCCCTGACGGTTCTGTGGCCAAAGCGGAACCTGAATTCCGGCGCGGCCACCAACGGGTAAGTAGATATGCAGTTACGTGGCTAATTCACCAACATAACCACGTGCACTTTACTTCTTTGGCTCACTAGTATAGTATTTTTTGAATGGTAGTTTAGTTTCAACTTTGGATGGTTTATTTTCGTGATGTCTGATCGGTTTCCGAGCCATGACTGGCCGGAATAACGATCAGTCCGGCCGCGACGGGCCTGATCGTGCTCCGAGCCACTGACCAGGATAACAAGCGTTTTGCTGTGTTTAGAACTAAAAAATCACAAGTCTAAACAACACAAATCTAGGTTCTCCTGTGTGTATCTCACGGAAAAATACTTCGAATTATTTTCTTTCTAATAGACCCCAAACTCTTTGTAGGCTAAGGTGTGTCCAAACTCCAATAAATCCGTAACAACGAAATAAAACAACACGTTTTTATAAAAACTCGGTATATTAAGGGTTTTACATCGAAGTTTGGTGATTTATTGGTGTTAAAAGATGAATTTCAAGCAATAAGCTGACACCAGTAACCCGTGTTGTGAACTGCTGAACAGACCGTTGCGTGTGAAACCAATTACGTCATTGGATAATTTCAACACTTCCGTCTGCCGTCAGGTGTCAGATAACGCAACCGTATGTGCCGTTATGGAGTAGAGGCCCGTTCCCACAAAACAGACTAAGCTAAGACAAATCTTAAATTTTAGTAAATTTTAAAATACAAGTTAAATTTGTCTCAAAACTAATTTAAGAAAGAGATATAAAGTTCGACTTAAGTGCGTGGCATAAGTTTTGTCTTAATTGACTAACTTACCGAATGTGGAAGTTTCAGAGTTTGGAATTTAAGAAAAATCTTAAACTTAAGTCAAAAATGAACTTAAGTCAGATTCTTGGAGCAGGCTCTTGAACTATTCGATCAAAATTGATACAAATTAGGTTGTTTTTTTGGGTGGCATGCTCCTTAAAACTTTTATGGTTGCAAGCGGGAAGTTGAAATTGAGCAGGAAATTCAGAAGCCCTTCAGAAACTTAGGACTTGTAAGAAATCTGGCAGGTCGACACCCTCTTTTCACCTGATTTTTGTAATCCATTACAGCGTTCTGTCGTTCAGTCACTTTTCCAGACGAGTGAGGGGTGCTGAACGTGCGATAACACCTGGCTCTTTTGTTAACTACCCAGCTCAGTCTTTTGTCCTGTCTGATAAAAAGCAGGCCAATTATCTCCCAGGCTTCAAAGGAAACGTATGGACGTTGCACGCTATTACCGAACGCGTATGAACAGTCAAACCCAGTGCGTCCGTTTGGACAGAATAGATTGTCTTAACTTCTGTTGTAGTGGGGCGGTGTAGGTGGTAAAATTAGAGGTAAGTATAGGCGCTCAAAGCCCATCGTTCCACCTTGAGCACTGACCGCAACTTACGGTACGTAGTCGCTACGTTTAAATGCCAAAAGATGGTTGGCTGCGCCTACGTGCGCCTACGCTTCACTACAGCACTGGTCAGTCTGAGTAATCTTTCTCTCAGTTCGTAGTATTTGCATGCTAATGGCAACTTTGGCAGTGAAAGTTGCTGATTTGGATCACAGGCGTCCTCAGCTTCTGATCATTATATAGTGTATTGGGGACGATCGGAAGCTGAGGACGCCTGTGATTTGGAGTAGGCCTAGCCTATTTTTGGTCATTAATTAGTCGGCTGCACTTCCGCGTAAAAGATGGAGAACTTGACTTTTTAATCAGTTTAAGCTCAATAGACTTTGTGCAAGGTTTTCGAAGTTTCTGGCCCAGTATACTGCTCATATTTCTGGTATTGTACATGCGGGACAGACTTGGAGCTGTCAAGGCCTGTTTCTTCAAACCCAAAATCTGCAAGAACTGTTGAGTACCACCGTAGTAAAGATCGAGCATGGCACACTCGCTCGCGAAAAAGTTGCCTTTCAATCACGTGATTTTGCGTGGTTTTGCATTTTTGCGAGATTGTTACGTCTACGGAACGCACCATTGTTATAGGCCCTTACAACGTACGAATTTATTAATGATAAAGCCTTGGACCAAGAGGGCCGTCCCAGATTACACAGCGACACTCGAATCTCGTTGTATTTACTCTGAATACCGAAAACATCCGTACGGTACATTTGCTACCTCGTTTTCGTGTCATTGAAGCTGGCATGTTATTTTTTGTTGTCTTATTCTTTACAAGTTTTTCTCGGTTGCATTGCTCTATTCGTCCTTCCTGTGCTAACGAAGTACAATACTATTGGCTGCAACTCCGAAGTGAGAAAGTTTAAGTTAAACAAATACCAGTGGATGCGGGATGTGAATTTCTTTGCCTTCCCTACATCAATGAGAGACACGAAAACTGTCTGATTTCCAAAAAGAGGTCATGTGCTTTCATAACTCCGGGACATAGGAGAATTCTACCGCCGTGTAATTCGGGACTGTCCAAGTGAAATTCACCGATTACTTCAAAGCGAAGAGTAACCGTCGCTAACTTAGCTCTTAAAGTTTCCAGTTTCCGCTAGAACTAGAAAGCGCAGCGTGAGTAGTTGAAAACGTTATTTATGTTCAACGTATGTCTCGAATAATAGGTAAATGATACGTGCGTCGCAAGCTCGTTACCAGAGATGAAAAGGAGACCGAGGTTGGCGATATAAGGTCATCTATTATTACTAATTCAATTACAATTACAAGTAAATATAGGCCTAGTGAATACAAATAAGTAAAATAAAAATTATAATCTTTCGTAAGATGGGTAATAAAAAGCGCCGGCGACGTGGAAGTACATGTATGAGAGAATGACGAGAAACTGGGTGGTAGATGGTGTGAAAAATTAATAAGTTTTGGAACGTACGACAATGTGGCCAGAACAAAGGTGAACTGCAAACGAGGTTACAATAACAAAAAAATGCTTAAGGAAACGTGACAATCATCAGCCTATGAGAGCCAACTGAGCTGAGCAAACTCAAGGCACGTGATAACAACAGACCAATACAAAAGCGTTAAATTTGACTAAGAAAATTCAAAATGCATTTCATAATAAGTAAAATGTATCGAATTGTCCAAACACCTTAGAAATCATGTGATAACGTTCAACTAATGGCCCGACAGCTTGAATAAAAGTAAAAATTCATGTTAACAATTCTTGACACCACTACATGTACGTTGTTTAATTTAGATGATTTACAGCAGTTGTTCAACCCAAGCTATTGAAGAACTATAGGTTTCGTCAGTTTACTGGAACTCAAACAAACATGATTTTGAAAGAGTGCTGACATTTTAACTACATAACTATATCTAACTCAAAACGTCGCATCCCAAATTGTACATGTACGTGGGAGTACTAAACACACCTACAGAGCAGTTGAAGCCATTGTAACAACATTTCCTCTAGATTCCTCTTTTTATGTTTTCTTTTTGCTGCAAAATATCGGTTTAGATTTTCATGGTGACGGTTATTGTTTCTCTCTGTTTCTCCGTGCTTAGAAACTTTACGTTTTTATAACCATTACAGCAAAGATAAATCAAAATTCGTTTCTGGGTCCGTCCCGTGTGGTGGTTGTTTGTTTTCGTTCATCTTGCACAGTAATGTCTATTTACCTTGTCTCATCATCATAAATAATAGAAATCTCGCCCTTCTTCTATGCCACTGAATATTGATCACAATAAGTCAACTATTAAACATATTTTTCGGATTATATTTGATTATAACTTTACTCACAACCAATCAATTTCCTGGCACACAAGCAATATTTCAACTCAGAAGCTGTCGCCTACGAGTTTAGTATGAAAGAGAGAAGCGACTCTTTCTACGTTATTGCGTCATTGTAACATGGTTGCACTCGTATGCTACGTTTAGCCTCAAACGTATTGCTGGCGCAAACATTGAACGACCCATCCTGTACACTAGTTCAGTCACTTAAACTCTCATCCAAACAGTTTGCGAATCTTCCCGTGATACCTTTAAAAGTTCTCCAGTAACTGTGTCGATGGCAACCAAGTCAACTTTTGCATCAACGCTTATGAAAAACGCGTTTTCTGGAAAATCTGCATGAAACGGCGTACTTTTGAAAAGCTGTCCTGAAGAACTTGTGAAATACACAGAATCATGACCGACTCCGATATGATGAACTGTAGCTGACGTAGGCACCAGTGAAACAACAAGCGTCCAACTAGTTCCCTTTTCATCTGGTCTGTCACCGTAAGTTCCCTTTTTGTAGAAAATCGCATTTGCACGGGCTATCCACACCCCAGCTCTACCAATACATAATGCAGAGCCTAATACACCCATCGGCTCAACAACAAACCTATTTTGCCCTGTATCAAAAGTGTACACATACCCTAGTTCGTGAAGTCCATTATTTGTTGCCCAAACGCTTCCGGAAATAGGCGATACGGTGACGTGTTCCGTATTACCTGGGACATTCACTCGATCAGTGGTTTTAAGACTTTCAATGACAGTTTCGTTAGTGAGCCCTGGAATAAAGAACGTGCTATAAGTTGATCCGGATCTTTGGACAACCCAAACGACTTCATTGCCAGCGGAAACACTTTTGGCAGAGGCGCCCTCCAGTAGAGCAGACATGTCCTTCCAACCAGTGGACGTCATGGCAGTGACCGTTCTTACCGACCTGTGAGAGCCCATCTTGTAATAAAGTTTGCCGAATCTGTTGATTGCCCAGACGCCCGCACTGCCGCACGTCAGCCGCGACACATCCGTGATTCCCGGCAGCTTTAACCAGCGGGATTTTGGTAATCCAAAATGTATTTCGTACACTGTTGAAGATGAGGCGTTTGACAATGCAAGGGCTTGACCAAACGGTAGATTCACCCAAGTAAATATGCCACAAACAAATTGTACATCGTGACAGCTCGTGTTATGGCGCGTAGCACTTACGGCTCGACATTTTCTGTTTCTCAAACACAACAGTCTACATTTACTCTCTTCCCAAACCTTTTCTATACTCGAGGCAACTCCGTTGATACGCCTTTGCTGATAAACATTGAATAATGCACCACAGTTGACAAAAGCGAGGTGAACAATTAGAAGTGTTGTACAAGACAACGCCGCTTGTAGACTCAACATTAAGCAGCAATAGTTTCCCGTAGTGCTACAGCTATTCGATAATCCAACCAGTAGCGAACTAATGAAGTATGAATGTGCTTTCAACTTAATAACATTACGCAAAGACAACACAAATTCCCTTTCCAATTATACTGACAATGTTTTGATTACCAAGATCAACATATAGTTTGAATGATATTTTTTTATCATAAATGTATGTACGAGTTCGTGTGTATGTATATGTGTTACAATAGTCCCTAGTGATTTGTGAGGGCGTTCTCATTAAATACCTGGTTGAATGAGATTTCAACAGTTACTTGAGTGTTAACACATAATATAAAGAAACCAGATGTTATCACAACGAAACTGTTGGCAATAAATCATGAATCCTCTTTTGGCACAATCTGAAGCCGAGTGACACTCTGCCATATTAGATTTACCCTGAACTCGGAAGTTAGATTCGTTCAAGAAGAACTGGATAACAAGGCCGTCTACCTGGCTGTGCTGGATGCGAAAAATAACCGCGTCAAGCTTCTCACTCTAGAATAGTTACCATCGCAATTTACTGCACTCCTCCCGATTACGCGCCATCTTTTCGCCAGTCTGCATGTTCGATTAATGAATTGCAGGGTTTTATTCTTAGTTAATACTATGAGTATAATACAACACTGTTTCAATATTGTTTCGTTTTATCGCTACTCAATAGATGGCGTTGCTAGTATGTAATTAGCCATGTCGGCGAACACGTATATGTTTTACTCACACTAATTACAGCTAGTTTTGAAACAAACACCCAGGTTAATATTGGTTGTAAATTTAATAATTGAACTAGTAAATCAATATAACAAGGAATAACTTTTCGTGGGGCGAAGTGAACCATGCCAACTCTCGAGGATGCTTCCTACCCTTGGACACAGCGCCACCTATACCTTTCGTAGCACTGTGAACGAGTGTAGGAGGCTCCCTCGATGGTGACCGGGCAGAAGAAATAAACAAAGTGCAGATGCGTGTTATTGCAATTCTTGTGAAGAACTTACTATTTTGAATTCAAGATTTATTTTGTTTATTTGTGGAATATTCCACGTGCGTGTAATGTTTTTGTGCCACTTAACATTATCAACGACCAACGAGGCTGGTGTTACAATGTTATGTTTGTGTTTTTTAAGGTGATATTTATTTATTCAAGAATACTCAGAACTATACACGGAAAATGATGAAAGCCTTAAATTGCACAGTATGGTTCTTTGTCTTGTGAAGTACCATACATGTATCTATAAGCAACGATTGAATTATAAAAATCCCAGCCTTGCACTGTTTCAAAAGCAGGTTGCAATAAACATTTCCATTGAAAGATACATTTATAGAAACTAAATGAAATACGATGAATTGATAGAACGCGGGTAAGGTCTTGATATTTTTGTTTATTACGAATGAATCATAGCCTCTACTGGTTAAATTAACTTTGTATATATTGACCTTTTAACTGATCCTTGACTTAACAGAAAGTTATTAACTGTCGTGAGGACAATGTAATTGTGATATGTACCGTATTGAATAAAAAAGTTGATAAAGAAAGAAGAGAAGAGAGCCTAATACGCTACCCGGCATTTACAAACCAAAGAGGGGATGGTGTTGTAAGAACACATTCGACACGAACACTGTATGTACGATCAGACAGAAATGAGGTAATCACATTTAGAAGTTATCCAATAATGCCATAGGATCGGAGTTAGTTGTGGAGTAGAATGTAATGGATGGACACAATCGGAAGCAGAGGCTATATCTGACGCTCTCGCCCTTCTCAAAATGTAAATGAATGTCATGTACTATTTCAACAAGTTGTGCCACGGTGTTGTTCCTAGGCAAAAATCCAAATTGACGATGATAAATCAATTCGTTTTGTTTGTGAAATGTAAGAATATTTTGAGCAATGATTGTCTCGAAGATTTAGGATAGGGTGTTGAGTAACGTTATTGGGCGATAGTTAGAAATTTCAGTTTTAGAGTCTTTTTGTGTATAGGGACCATAATTCAATGTTTCCAAAAAGACGGATACACACAAGAATTTTGTTAAAAAGGTTGGTTGAAGGTATGGTTATTTCATTGGCAATCGTTTTGATCATTCTCCTGGTGATAAAAGCTATGCTATCATTCTTATTGCGGTCAATTTCATTGATATACATGTACTTGCGGACGTCTGTTTGATTAGCCAGGATATGAGAGTTAATTGAGATAACGTTCATGGGAAAAGGGAAAGTTACCTACAGTGTACCTCAGCTGTTGTAACGCGCCTTTTGTTCGTGAAAACCTTGTGGAATAGGTCACGCTTGTCTCTCCTACTTGATGCTAGGTTACCATTGTGGCTGATGACTGGGTAAGAGGATTGTTGTTGACTGCCGCGTATTTTATTGATAATATTTCAGTGTTCTTTGGAGTTCTTGCGTACATTGTTAATTTGTGATAAAAGCTTTTGGAAATTCTACACTGAAAACTATGTATCTCTGCATGCTTACCCTAAGATCTTTGTTAGCACAGGTAAGGTCAGGAAATTTGCAAGAGATGGAATTAAGAAGGTTCTCGGGGGAAATCCATTCAATGATAGACTATGTAAAGTACGTAACCGAAGATGAAGACAAAATGCATTCATGTTCGTTTGCACCGGATATAGTAACTGTAAGAACGGTGTTCCTAATTAAATTCTCCTTTTTAAAAAATGTTTCTAAATTATCCACAAGCTCTTGAGAAGTTTTGGATTAGGCCACTACTGAGATTGCCGCCAGAGTACATGTAGCCTGTATGATTGTGCATTGTATAAACCCAAGAAGCTGGACATGTATTACTGAAAAAGTCTGTATTGCATTCTGGGATGCACGCATGCCACTATAATAAACATACATACATACATACACACTGTACATACATGCATACATACACACACACACACATATACATGTATATATATATAAATATAAAGCGCGCATCACGTGTGTTCTATAGTGCCATGATATAGTTTGCCTGGTGCTGTTTGTTTGGAAAAGTCACAGGATGTGTCCAGAGCAGAAGCCGAGTTACAGTATGTAACTGGCGTTCGTGAGTACAGTGCATATGGCTAATTGGTCAAAATGCAAACTCCCTATTTACAAATGTGTTAAGTCGGAGTTGTGTGGTTATGGTAGTCTTGTTCTAATTGGTTATCGTATCGTGATACTCGACACGTTGCGTGTGCGTGCTCTTGATTTAGCGCACGAAGAACACTAAAGCACGGTGTGGTGGCCAGGTATGGACTGTAAGTCTCGGTTGCCACTCATTGGTGAACTCAGTAAGTCTCAACCCATGCAGCGCACGCACGGAAATAAAAATTGGTCCCTGACAAGATATTGCGATTGATTTGATGGGCCAGATGCCAACTGGAGAACACATTTTTGTCGCTGTGGACTATTATAGTCGTTTTTTTTAAATTTAACAGACCAAAACGTACTTTGTCTTGTATGGTTGAGTTACTGGAACGTATATTTGAGACACACGGCTGTCGTTGTCCACGATGTAGACTAAGGTTTAAGAAATTATGTTACTATATCAAGATCACATTGAGGTTTTAGTGAGTTGGTACGTGTAAACTGGATGAAAAGGATCACGTTGGGAGAATTGAAGAATATTGCAAATGAACTTAACGAATGGTCGGTGGCATCTCGAATTTAGGAGCTGGCAGCGTCAACCTATATCCGCAAAGACCGATCGGTTACTGAGTGTCACTGGGAGAATTGAAAGTGCGGGTGTTTGAATAAATCACCACGAACGCTGAGCAACTTAAACACTGTGTAGGCTAAAGGTAATGTACTGTGCTCGCCAATGCCGTCATCAAAAAGAATGTGTTATTTATGACCACGATCAGTCACTGTGCCTGCATGATTCTTTGCAATGCCTCTTGGCAATTTCTGGGTCTGTATATTTATCGTACAGAATATTTTATAATAAACATTAAAAAATCTTGATAATGAAACAACCCAGACCTCGAAAGATTGCTAACGAGCAAAATCATTACATGTATCTTTCCACCATACCAATCAACATCCAATCCCGTTGGTCGAGTCAATACTCCAAAAAGTGTCCAGTCACATGAGTGAAAGCTGTTTGTAACTTGGCACGCGATTCGTCAATTTCCGAGTCGAGTTATGAGTCAGCTTTGATGTTCACGTGTCCTGTTAAAATTTGCGAAGGGTTGGACTTGTCGCCGGAGACCACGTAATCAATGGTAGAGGGACAGTCATCTCCGGCGATTTGCATGAGAGAGGCTGTACAGAACCTGTGCCGGTTTTGTGACTGATATTGCTTGACCAACTCAAACGGGTAAA
>NMRA01001638.1:0-12447 GCA_002633005.1 Phoronis australis
AGCATGAAACGCAAGCGATCGTGACAAGATCCAGGGACAGGGTCACCTGTAATAGAAAAACGGTCACAAAGTTTGCAGTTAGCGAGAACAAGAAAAAAGCACCAGAGACGTAACTGCAACCACTATCACCGCAACCATCACCGTAAGAAGAGCCGCCACCTCCATATTATCACACAACGTGCCCATTACAAAACGTAGAAAACGTCATTTTCAAGCCTGAAAATGGGAAGGAACAATTACACTTAGACTACACATACATGTAGGTCCTGAAAGACACGCACAGTCAGACAAATCAGTTACGCCTCTAACTACTCAGTTTGCTGTGTGGGAAACCAGAACAAAATTTTTCAAAGTATAGTCGAGTCAAAGTAAGAAATTAAAATCAAGCAGAAAACTATACATTGTTACAAGATCTAGGAAGTACATGTATGACAATGGCACGTTACTAAACATTGCAGGAATCGGTTAAAATGAACAAAGTAGCTGAATCGACGGACCACTTAAGTTTGTTGCAGAGGTGTTTGAAGTACATGTAATTATATCATCAAAAGCGTAGATACACTAGATTGTCATCAGACATAGTTCATCTCACTCCTCTTGGTTTTGCTACGTGTAGATTCCTTGAGGACGTACACGTAGCTAAATTAGAGCTTGAATTTTGGGATATAGGTTTAAACACACAGGTATTCAGGTGCACTGTAGGCTACTTTGTGCTTTCTTAATCACACCACGTGACTATTCTGCCTCTTCTCTTACTTCTATTTCTTCATTCCCGGATGTACTTGAAGTCGGAACAGGATCCTGAAGCAGAGACACTATAGTCTTAGTAAACACATACAAGGTGATCATTCATCAGTTACTGAGTCGTCACCATGAAACTTCTCAAGATCACTTACAATACTCAAAGTCCAGTCATTCTACGGATAACCCGGAAATAATTGCAGCTGAAGGTTTTATTGAATAAATCGTATCCTCGCACACCGCTTTATATGAGAAAAAGAGTCTACCGGAATCAGGGTGGCGGAAGTTGGTTTTTCAAGATGGCGGACAAAATGGCCGCCAGATTTGCATATGACCATCATAACTCGAGAGTGGAATATGATAGAGTAAAAATCCAAAAAGGTTTACGTATTTTATCTGGCTCAACAAATCCATTGGAAATAGTTTTGGATGGCTGCGGTGACACCATCCGTCATTTTCCAAGATGGCCGCCAAAACTACTTCGAGTCGCACAACTTCGCACGAAAAGATTAGTTTATCGTCTAGATTCAAACATGGCACCATGGGTTTTCTGGGTCAGTTAATCCATTGAGACTCATTGCGTTTGGCTCTAATGATTGTCTCCACCATTTTCTAAAATGGCCACCAAAAAGTTGGTTCGTGTAAGAATTTCAGATTCCAGAGACACGCCAGGGGTATGTTTTGCAAGTTCAGCAGTTTATAACCACTTGAACAGCTCCTACTAGGCTTCACTTTAGTGATGTTACAGGTGTGTCCAAAGCAGCAATTCTCACTCTGTGATCAAAATCTATACACAATCAACAAGTATTCACACAAATAATCTCTTTCAACTGTGAATGAATTGCTGCATCGTATATTACTGCATTCTCCACATACAACCGTCTTGGTCTTGCACGAGCATCTTAATATCAACAGCTAGGTTCTCTGGTACTGCTGGCTGGTCACGGGAAAGAGTTTTCCACCTGCCAGCATCCATCCTCAATCCAGCGGGTCTAGGTCACTGACATGGAAATTTGTTCTTGTCCTCGCAGCATAGAATTTAAGTGCTGAAGCAGTTGGTGGCAATGACTGTATTTGGACTTTGGCTACGCTTGACGACACCTTTTCCTCAAATCGCCTGCATTTATAGTAATTTAAATTTACAGAGCCAGTACCGCCATAAAGAGCAAATCTTTTTTCAGCTTCAAATATGTCTTGTTTCAGCTGCACCAGGTCTGGTGAAAGCTTTTTCGCTGAATTCTCAATCACGCAGTTTCTTGAATGAGAGAGCCTTTCCAATACTGAACAGCCGTGATGTTGTATCGTAACCACCTATTGCATGCGCAAATGTCAAAAGCGCGCAAGTTTCGGCACCAAGAGATAAACTATAGTTTCTTGATGTCCCAGACTCTCCTCTCGTTTTGGTGCCTCTTGTCAAATCATGATTATTAGAAATTGTTCTGAAGTAGCATGGCAATACAAAAAAACCAACAAGTCTGTATCGTCTGCATTGAGGGTAGTAGGACCTTGTGCTGCATTCTCTACTGCTGTTTCTACAATTAAAACACCTGCGTCACCTTGAGCTTGTACCACTGTGCAACCAGCGTTCCGAGAAGAAGTGAATGAATCTTTGTTTGTTTTTGCTGTTTGCCAAAAATGTGAACTTTTTTCTTTGACTTGATCACTGTGTCACCATTGAAGTGAAATTTAGTTCCAACCACCCCACCAAGTATTCGAACATGGGGGACACCTTTAGTTGATGAACCACCTCCACAACCATCAAAAACAACAGTAAGCTGATTGCATTTATTGACATAATCCACATACGGTCTACCAACTGACTGAAATGTTGCACCTCTAGGTCATAGAAAACAGTGAAGGACAGGACCGTGTTTTCTGGAAACTGATAATCCTCAGGTAGGTCGTGCTCCGCTGGATCAGAGTGCATCAGCTCATCAACTATGGGAAGACCAGATGTATCAAAAAGAGCGCACACAGCTCAAACTTCAAAAGGCTTGATGAACGTTCACTGTTGTCTTGCAGCTGTCAGTAATCGATGAAATAGCAGTCGTGGATCCACTTGTGTAAAATCACTATTGGCAACATGAACTAGTGGACTTGTCATTGCCACGACCTTGTCTTTCTTTCTGAATGTGAAGTCTTTCCCACTCGACCCCTCTATAAAGAAGATAATTACCTTCCCTGCTTCTCTGGCATTTCTGGCATTAACGCGTGTACATTCAGTCACAACAGTCTTGCCAGGGTACAATCTTTATGCTGCTCCCTTGTTTTCGCAACTCAAGTTTGCCATACTCTGCATGGCACCATTAATACTTGAGCATGCATGCCGGCATGGCAAGCAGTCACAGTGCAGGCTGCGTATCTCCTATTCTACTGTAGATTGTAAAATGTTTTTGGGTAAATATTTATCAGGTTACAAACAAAGTTTGCAGAATGCACACGCGGTAAATTAGAGTTATTTGTGAGTTGGCGACCATTTTGTCAGGCATCCTGATTTTTTCTCTTCAGTCAGTGACCAACTGTCTAACTTACAAATGCATAGAAATTTTGCCATTTTCATATGAAAATAAATTTTGCAACATATACCAAATTGCCCTTGCGGCCGCCATTTTGTCGGCCATGTTGGTTTTATTTTACGGAAAATTGGCATCTTTCGATTGGTATGCTTGTTATGAAAAATATATAACCGATGACAAGCTTTATTATGTTATTTCCAGCTGTTGAATAAGAGAAATATGCCAAAAAGCAGTAAACACCGGTTTTGGCGGCCATTTTTCCGCCATCTTCAAAAACCGACTTCCGCCACTCCAATTTTGGTAGACTTTTTTCTGTCACCAAGGAATGTTTGAAGATGCCATTTATGCAAACAAACTTCTGTTGCAATTTTTTCTAGGCTGGGCTCTCTTGAGCCCTAGACTTACTACACTATCAGGGTTTATCTGAAAATCAGATGTTGCTTCGAGAATGTTTCTTATCATGTGTTAATTTGCAGTACACTTTGTACACAACTAGAAATAAAATATTCCATAATAATTACATGAAAAATACATATTGACATTTGCAATTTTAAATCAATACGGTCACAATATTGTAGTGGTTCTTACCACTACAAGGAATTGTTCTAAAATCCCCTCGACCCCCCAATCCCACGACCCTCTCGACCCACGAACCCCTCGACGCAGTCTACACAAGCTCGACTCGATCTGAACATAGAACTAGTGCTAACTTACAAGACCAAAGAGTCGGGCTGTGAGCTCGGCTGGCTTTTTGTTGAGAGAGTCGAATCGGCAAGTTTGAAAGCCAAAAACAGAAAAAAAACAAACGGGGCCAAATCAAATCAAAGACCTACCAATGTTCCAAAAGTCGTTCCCGGCAAAGTGTAAACGTCTCGTCTGCTCTTTAGTGGATGTCGGATTCAAGCATTTTTGGTAGAGAGCGTTGAACCGTCGAATATGTAATTTCTTCAGTAAATACAGTTTGAGAAAAAACAAACCCTTAACTAAAATGTATCTCAATGTTACATGGACTATATTGTAAACGAGTACACAACAGAACGCAAATAATAAAAACGTGTAATTATGTACATTCACGTTAACACTCTTTCTCCCTAAATTTGGTAGAACAGGGCCATTAGTAGCTGCTCGTGGAACTATTTCCATGACAACGACAGCTCAATTACTGTCCGCTGTTTCAGGTCCTGTTCTAACGCAACTTTCTGTTTCTAACCACCAGACTTGAGCCAGCGCAGATTCGCGTGTAGGTAAGTCTCATAGGAAAGCCATTCAGCGACGTTATATGATTATGAAATGCGTAAAAAGCGAAAAGATATATCTGCCGCAGATCGAGGGGTTTACGGGTTGAGGGGGTCGTGAGGTGTGAAGGTATGGGTGGGGTGAGTTTAGAACAATCCGGTTACAAGTCATAACGTTCAACAAGAAGCTACTATACATTTGAAATGTAACTGGACGGGTATCGACAGACTCTGCAAGATTCTTCCAAACTAGAGTTTTTTGGCAGTTTGCTCGAACCTTTGTTGCAATACAGTAACATTTTTGCGCAAGTTTGTCCGAGTTTGATTTCACGTCATCTCGTGTAGCCGCTAAATAATTGTGTAGAAACGGAGGAGATCTTGTCGGGTGAGTTGAGGCATACAAAGAGTCCACTCACCCCCAATGACGCCGCTTTTTGTGACACAACTCGTGCTAGGCACCGCCACGCACGCTGGTCGACGTTCGTACATTTGCTGATGTAAGACATGGACTCTTCTTCAACCTTTGTTATTACTCTTATTTTGGTGCAGAGCAGTTTGTGAGAACCTGATTCCAGTACACTTTATAAACAATGGAACTTATATAAATCATTGGGGTACTTGTACTTGTAGTTTTGATGTTGAAAACCGAAATTTCTGAGCTTAGGCGAGCTGAGCCTATCAATGTGAGGTACCGGAGCTTTGTTTCAGACTGAGTTCAATAAAAGTGCTTTTTATTGAAGTATTTGATTGTGTTTTACCATGTTGTTGACATACAAATTAGGAGTATTTGGTTTCAGGCAGGAAAGATGTTGTCGACTAGACTGTGTATTATGTGTTAATATTTTCGTAACTTTCATTTCATTTTCATTTTATGCAACTTTTGGATTCTTCCAGGCAACAGTAGAACAATTCCTAACTACGTATTTGGAACAGTGCAACAGGTATAGTGTCTTAAAGTTGCCTGTGAGTCCGATCAGTCATGAATGAGATGTCCTGTTCCGAAGGTATCCAAATTCGGTCAGTTTTGTAGGGTCACAAATGTACATAACCTTATGCGTCTTTCAGTTAATATAAATGCTGTTAAATATGCTGTTAAAACAGCATTCTTTCAAAAAACAAGTTTTGATACACACCATTTACCGGTTATGAAATTTGTCTCAAATTGCTCCTAAGTCAAAGTGCTTATTTGCTTTCTGTTATTGGAAAGAGTTGACGGTTCGTTATTTCGACAAGAAAAGATCATCAAATTCCATGTTAAGGCGTGAGCTTCATTTGACCATGTAACCAACTCTCAGATCTTCCCAAATCCTGAGACCATTTCTAGCAAGAAACAAGGCAAGTTAAATTTTTAACGGCCAGTGGCCAAAGCAATTTTTCACAAAATCACGGGTTGAAGGACGTTTTTACAAAATGTTGGGGCACAGAAGTTTATTTTTAGATAGAAGGTTGGAAAATTTTTTAACAACCATGACAAGTTATCTATATCACCACGACTCAAGACTCAGTCATGAACACTGCATCGGTGTAACCCACGTCCAAATTGTTTAATAAAGGGTGATCTCAGGTTACTTTAACAAGGCGCACTCAGAATTCTGAAAAGCGGTAACATGACCATGTTTCTAACGCGAACACCGCGCATTGCCATATGATCTACATGTATGCAGGGAACTACGTCAAAGTCTTACCTGCCAATAATATTCACTATCCTCTAACCCAGTCATGATGAATGAAGAGATTATACAAAGTTCACATATTTCATTTTTTGTTATTCCAATTTCATTTCACCCCAGTCTGATTCTTCAAGTAAGGTCTGACAGCGGACTTAAGCAAGAGAGTTGGTGACCAGTAGGAGTGAGATCAATAATTTCAGAACAATGACCGTCAATAAATGTCCTATATTTAGAGTTGCAAGCGTCTTTCACATTTCAAAGTGGATGGAAACCCAAGTGAAAAGGGATTAAAACAATAATATTACGTTGAATCAATGAATGATCGATTTGAGCAGACACATGCAGAATTTCAACGACGAGTACTTAAATTCCTTACATGTAAATGTAATGATTTCCAACGGCTTTGTTTGTTGACTGGGGGAGTAGTCATAATATAGAACGATAATCGAATGTTCGTTGTTTAGGCAGAGCCGTTGTTTTCAAGTCTTAACAACGTGAGTGGAGACATTCTTTGTACCGCACGCGTTCAATAAGTTTAGTGCGATACGGCCATGCGGTATTGTTTTTTGCACAGCACTCCCGGGACTACTTTAACAATACCCTCAGACATGGTAGGTCAATGTCTACATGTACTTTATGTCCTTAGCCGGCTCGATCATCAAACGTTCCCAAAATAGCTTAAAGTAATAAAATTGCAGCAGTAGAAATAATAGTCAACGTGGTAATATTTAATTGTGTAACACTTCTGTCTCAGTTTTATTTGCTAAATATCCATCTGCAACTTACGCGACGATTCCTCGATAACTGCAGTACTGACCAATATCATTACGTGAGCAATCTGGTGAAGTATTTTAAAAATTGGCCGAAAAATAAAAATAACTAAGACTTCGAAGCGTATGGGATAAACGTAATTTGGTCATGGTCTATACGCGGAATAATGTCTCGTGGGATGGTGTTTCATCTACGCCACTCTCTGCGCGTTTTGTCTATGAATTCAAATAAATTAATTCTTTGGCCAAGTAGTGATATGACTTCCTCATTTTTTTGTTAATCAAGTCAAAACCAGTTATTTTTCTTACCCCTCGACGACAAGTTACTTTATGCAAAATACATGTAAATTTATTTTACCGCAATCCAGATTTATAATATTTATCGCCAAATGTTGCGGCCTTTAGAATTTACAAACAGATATGAGTAATTCTAGACTACTCTTCACTGATTACATTCTTATGAAAGTAATTATTTTCTAGACTCTTGGAAAAACTTCGAAAATACTCAGCTGTACGTTTTGCACGCAAAGACATTTGTTATATCTTTTAACAAAATAATCAACTTTGCATCTCGGGCTAAACCGTATTGCAGCCAAGGGTTTCACACTGTAGTGTGGGCGGTATTGCAGCCAAGAGTTTCACACTGTAGTGTGGGTGGTATTGCAGCCAAGGGTTTCACACTGTAGTGTGGGCGGTATTGCAGCCAAGGGTTTCTCAGTGTAGTTTAGGCGGTATTGCAGCCAAGAGTTTCACACTGTAGTGTGGGCGGTATTGCAGCCAAGGGTTTCACAGTGTAGTTTAGGCAGTATTGCAGCCAAGGGTTTCACAGTGTAGTTTAGGCGGTATTGCAGCCAAGAGTTTCACACTGTAGTGTGGGCGGTTGATACATAAGATACCAATGGAAAATGGTTGTCACAGTATGTGATTCCACAATGCGCTGCTTGCTCTACTGCTCGACATACATGTATGTAATCAATGGATTTTTACAGAAATACCTCAAATTAAAATTTGAAACTTTTTAATAAATAAGATATACGTTATCACTTGGGACAAGAAGATAATATATTAATAAATGAAAGTATTCACGAAATATTCTCCTAGTTTCGAACTCTTAGCCCCATGAATGGGCTTTCAAGCTCTTCCTTAATACAAGTGCATGCTTGGAGAGTAGTCAACTTTGTCACGGAGGATTTTAGAAAACCTTCCACACGTCCCAACCACTGCAAAATCTCATTCTCAAGCAGAGAATACATCCGGTCAGGGCTGTGGCGACCAACGGCAGTTTTAAATTTAAGATGACTGAATGCGTCTCTTTGACTTTGTGAAGACTGACAGGGACAGGCTATAGCCCAGCAACTGCATTTACTTTCGACCCAGCCGTGCGCGTGGTTCCGCTGGGTGATGCTGAGGCGCAGAGGTCCTAAACTTTTCAGTCACGCTGTGAAATGAAGCGATCTTGACATGGAATTGATGCATGTATCGTGGTTAACAACAGGCTCTTCCCGGTTTACACGGCAATAGAGCTTCTCGTTTGTCCTGGAGATAAAAAAGCGCGCGACCTACTTTTATAAATCAGAGACATTTTCGTGTACGTCTCTCACTGACTGTCGGGAAGACGAATAATTTCAGATCACGCATCCACGAGTATTCGTCCTGTTTAGCAAACTTTATTACGTCGGAGTTGCAGCCCACAGCTCATCACTAGTGCATGTACTTCGCATTGGAGGGACGAATAGAGTAATGCAACCAAGAAAAACTTGTAAAGAATAGGTCAACAACAATTAAATAACATGTGACTTTGCAGAGACACGAAAACGCGGCAGCACTGAATGTGCCTGACGGATGTTTTCGTCATGGCAGGTAAATACAGTCATATTTGCGTGTCGCTGTGTAATCCGGACGGCCCTATTCATCAATAATACTTCTTCATATGCTTTTAAAAATGCAAGTACGTACTCGTTTATCCGTATTCGTAAGACATTTGGGCAATTTCGCATGCACACGAAATACGGAAGTTTGTATACGTACACCACTCCGTGCATCTAATTACCGAGCTATCGTTTATTTTGCATGTAAAATAATAATAATTACAGTGGAGTCAGAAATTTTAGATATATTCGGATTAACAAACCTTCAAAATACTGCATCTTCCGAATAGCTGTTCCCATTTCCACCGATGTAAGCCACTTGAGTAACACGCAAAATACAACCAGATAAAAATTCAAGTCATTCTCCCACTAAATATTTCCGTCTGAGTATGCAATGATGTGTAATCATTCTTTTAATAACGCTTGGTTTGGAAGTTTGGTTGAGGATAACGCCAGAAAGTTCTCTTTCTGGACCACTACATCCGAATTTGACTCGTTCTTTGCGAGCAACTGTCACAGCATTCTCACTTCTGGTATTACAAATTCCGTTTTAGCTCAGGAACATAGAGTTGACAGTCATGGTTGTGTATACAGATTTCCCTTCCTCCAAATAAAACTGCGTCGAGGGCCTTACCGAAAACTATATGGTCCGTAGGTCTAGAAATTCTAACCACCCCGCGCAATGCTGGCTACGTGCCTGCCATGTAACCTTGCTTTTTCGGGAACTTTTAGCAACAAAAGATAGATACAGTACATGTACACTCAAAGAAAGAAAGCAAGATCACTAATACGACCAAACTTTGCTTGGTTTAAAGGAGCATGCCACCCAAAAAACAACCAAATTTGTATCAATTTAGATCGAGTAGTTCTACTCCATAAGGGCACGTACGGTTACGTTACCTGACACCTGACGGCAGACGGAGGTGTTTAAATCATCCAGTGACGTAATTGGTTTCACACGCAGTCTGTTCAGCAGTTCACAAAACGGGTTACTGGTGTCAGCTTATTGCTTGAATTCATCGTTTAACACCAATAAATCATCAAACTTCAATGTATATCCCTTAAAAATACACCGAATACTTATAAAAAAGTGTTGTTTTATTTCGCTGTTACGGATTTATTGTTGTTTTGACACACCGTAGCCTTCGGCAGGCTAATAAGGTCCGTAGCGGGAGTTTGGGGCTTGTTCGGATATAAATTCTAAGTATTTTTCCTTGAGATACTGACAGGAGAACTTAGATCTGTGTTGTTTAGACTTGTTATTTTTTGAGTTCTAAACACAAAAAACGATTGTTATCCTGGCCAGTGGCTCGGAGCCCGATCAGTCCCGTCGCGGCCGGCGGGACCACTCGTTATCCCGGCCAAAAGTGGCTCGGAAGCCGACCAGACATCACGAACATAAACCATCCAAGGTTGGAAACTAAATTTCCAGTCAAGAAATACTAGTGAGCCAAAGACGTAAAGTGCACGTGATTATTTTTGTGAATTGTCCACGAAACTGCAAATCTACTTACTCGTCGGGAGCCGCGAAGTCAGGTTCCGCTTTGGCCACAGAACCGTCACGGCAGAAGTTTTCCATTTACAATCATCATTTGAATAATGTAAATTTAAATAAAGATTCCCTAACACCTGGACGTGGTATAGGAATCGAATTGTTTCACAACAGTTTCTGTCAGCAAACACTGAATAAGCATGAGCTCACACGGCCTCGGTGCCCCGTCAATTAGTTTTATTACACATAAAGCCGTCAACGCAGTAATTTATTCATTGCTGGCTTCTCAAATCATTTGCACTCACGAACGCTCCAAGGGCATTCCAAATTGCATCTAATGAGACACACTTTGTTTCAGTGTTATATAAGTATTGGTATAAGGGAGAGAATAACTCATTTTGAAACAGAACGCTAAGTAATAAACGTCAACACCGACAGCAACTCGCAATCCCGACTTAGACGAGAGCTCATCCCAACGAAGACATCGCAGGTGGATCGTTAAGTTTCACAGGCTAGCAGTTCGAACAGGAATACAGCGATGAAAAAATACTAAGGAGGCGCCGTGAACAAGCTCAGACAATGGAACGTATTGGATAGTTATTTAGTAAGCCGGAATTCGTCAGGCACTGTCCCGCGACTACTGCAGGCCACAGACACGGAGATGTTTCACGGCCTCATAATTGCTATTTGCAGCGTACTTTTAATTCTTCACTACTGCGAGCCACTTCCTAAGCATTTCGGACTCTCAACGAAGTCGAAAAATGATATACCCGCTTTCCTCGCAGCTGCATCGTTCGGGCATAGCGGAACGATGCACCGCAACATAGCGGCATTAACTCTGCAAATGAACCACTGATCGCTTCGTCGTTTCTCACCTTACTCACAGGTTAACGCGACATCTCTCGGCAAGGTAAGGTCGACCGCCTGCAAGGCGATGTGGAAAAAGACCGATTAACACGGCAAAAAAGACTAATTAAATCTGGTGGCATTCTCCTTTAAGTGTTCAAAACATGAAATCTTATGTTACCGTTTTCTAAATAGTCGTTTTGTTTTCGTTTTGTACAACTTAATTATTTTCATCAAAATCATACAAGTCCTACTTTTCATAGACTCTCATGCATAAGTGGAACGTTTCAATACAATAACTAGTAACGATTTGAAGAACGGTATATAAAGCATAATATCTAAAAAATTCACGCGAATCCGATCAGCCACTCCTGAGGTACGATGTTCCAAATTTGTCCAAATTTGACATTTTTTTGTGGGATACAGCATAACTTTAAACCCAGTAATTAATTGGTGATACAACAACTCATAATTAACACAAGTGATACCTCGTGTCAATTTAGGGACTCACATTGATAACGTGTAACGAAGCCCCCGCCATCTATAGGAGCAAATCATGACTATCCACTTCTAATACCAAGTCACTGAGTCAAAACAGTACAGTGGCACCAATGCATCTTTTAAGGTGTCCGAGGTCCTCATTCGCACAATACAACACTGGAGACAAGAACTATACGTATTTTAAAGCAGTGTTTTGATCATCTTACAAATGCAGATGTTGCATGGGGTTACATGGCATTCTCAATGATTTGTTTTTAAGTATTCTTCAAAAATAACACAAGCCAGTTACATCTAGCTATTAACAAGTTAATGTTAAGTTAATTTCTAGAAAGCCATGCCATCTCCCAGTTGTGAATGTCCGTCATTCTCAAATTTCTGACGTGAGATAATTCAATACTACGTCGTATTCTGTGGTGTGGAATTTCGACAACATTAAAAGGAGCCACTGCGACACGTGTTCTCTTGGGGCACTCCCCAGAAGCCCAAAACTGCGTCTTCCTGGCTAATTCATCCTCAACTTTACCAGTATGAACATCTGGAGAAACGTGGATAGTTACTTTACTCACTTGCTTGTTGAACACCAGCAAAACCTGAAACACATGTACAAAGAATTTGATTTCCAAGATACCGCCGTTACAGGCAACACACCCATGGGCAGTAGTTTGCAAAACTATAGTAAAAACATTACCAGCACACTCAATGCAGAGAAAATCATTGATATAGGGCCAATCTCATGAAATTTGGTTACTAAAGGATGAGATCGGATAATTACAATCATTGCTAACGAACTTGCACAATCGGTGTTCAT
>NMRA01000164.1:15417-39814 GCA_002633005.1 Phoronis australis
ATGACAAAGACTTCCTCCCCCGCATAGTGCAGAAGCGTGGCTTTCTTGCGCGGATCCTGAGTAATGTTCTTTGCCACCAAATAATTGTCAAGTCGCTTAATCCACAAGTCCCAACGGGAACCAGCCGACTCCGTGGGATGAAGAATAAATGGTTTAATCGCAAGATCTTCCATTTTTATCCTCGTCGCCAAAATGTTGTGTTCGTAGAACCAGTAAAATAACACAGATGAGAGTAAAATATAATACGTCTATTCGCTTGGAGAACTAATACAAGAAGGGGATGAGCACGTGGCTTGTGGGCATAAATACCACGTGACTATATTCTAAGGAAAACCACAAGTAGCATTACCAATACACAACATCCTGAAAATGTAGATCTGCCACTGGCAGTGGACTGTATCACAGATGTCCCTCTGCTTTGTGTAATGTATCACTAGCATTATCGTACAATGCGATAAAACAATGCTTTTGCCTGTAGTAGTATAAAGGTTACGAAGGTAGATTTGGCTGGCTTTTTTGAGTTACCTCAAAACTGCTGATGTTTTTACCAGCCAAACTGCTTACTTCCAAAGACATATTTGCAAGGGAAAGAGCGCCTTTATTGGTACATTCACAAGTTCATGGCAGAGTGAACTTGCTCTAACAGCAATCCCTGCATGAAAAGTAGTACGGGTGCTGGCAAAAATGACCAGTTACTGAAAACAAAGCAAAGACTAGCTGGAATTTCAATCACTCGTGAACCTTGAAAAAGCCTGTGTGTCACTATGATTGTCATTATTTCATATGACTCAAAATTGTAATTTCTCTGTTGTTTTACAGGTGAAGATGATGTTAAAGACACAGAACCCAAAAGAAAATATTCAGGTTTGGTTGACAGCCAGGGATATCGTATTTTGAAGGGTCAAGTGTTGGATTTCAGTCAAATTTCTGAAGATGTTGTTGTCAGAATTTTAAAGGACAGTATTCTATACAATAGAGGTTAGTGATATTCTGCCTAATAGGTGGCTATAGTAGTCTCATCATCAGTCTCATCCTTTTTGCTGTGTACAAAATTAATGTACTGTGGAAAATATACAAATTTTACTAAGTTTTGTGCAAGAATGGTTCACATTTATTGCAACTGGTGGAAATATTATGATGTAGCATACCAGTTTGGTATTAAAGGAAACTGTTCTAATGGTTATTGGCTACCCAAGTTCCTGTATCCAGAAATAAAAAACAAGCTTTTGTCTCCACCCCGTCGATAACTGGGTTTCCTTGTTTTCTGCTTCTGCCACATTTTTGTTGAGGATTGTACATTCTCCAGTTCTGATCACATGGTTTACATGTTTGAATTTTGATTGTAAAGAGCAGCACTGTTTTAACACTCTAGTATTTGATTGATTTTCTGTGTATGTAAGGCAGATTGTTAAATGTCAGAACTTGGTGATAAATTAATCCTGGTGATATAAACTCGTCGTGCCTATCTTCTCACCATGGTCTCATTTTTGTCCAATCATTTGTGTTCTTTTTTTTGTTGCAGATGGACTTCTCGCCATCAACAAGCCATATGGACTGGCTTGCCATGGTAAGCTACTTAGTGTAATCCTACGTGATCAATGAAAGACGGAAGTACAAGTTGAGTGCATGTTCATAGTCTGTTTTTTTATTTCAAACAAATGTTGACTCAATGTGATCTATGTCACCAGCATAACCTTCTGTTCTTGGAAGTATGTGAAGGAGTTGAAGTAACTGTTTTAATAGCTTGCATGTAGTCAAACCCAGCTGAACTATTTTTTTCAGCTGCAGCAAATGCTCGTTGAAAGTAAATACTTCACAAACTGATAGCTAACATCAATTTCTCTACTGTAGAACAATAACATGAGAGGTATTCAACTTCCTTTGAACAAGACGCTAATATATCCCACCATTCTGTATTATTTTGTCAAATTGTCATTTTTCAGTTGTGAGAAAGATAACGACATTTAGTTATTTAATTAACCATAAAAGTGTTAAACAAGTTACTTATCCCTCATTCTCAGGTGGTCCAGGTATACATAACTCTGTTGCCCGAGTCTTACCCCGCCTGGCTCGTATCCTTGAGCACAGTGATGACTTGCGACGGTATCAACTGGTACATAGACTTGACCATGAAACAACAGGGGTCCTTCTTATCGCCAAGTAGGTATCTAATCTTTTAGAGACATTTTGTACTTGACTAGATGATGTTTTGTGAAACAGTGGCCAATCTAGGATATCATGAAGGAGACCTCAACCACAATGTAGAAAGATAGGCATTTGTATTAGCCTTAAAAACAGTATTCTGACACCGTTTTTGGATATGATCCACCTATGAAATCTTGTAAGGTGGTTTGTGTCTATTAGTGTAGGATGAGTCAGAAACCTAACTTAAGGTCTAGTAGTGTGACCCAGCGAAACACGAACCACGACCTGGAGTAAAGAAAGCTGCCACCTATCGCACTAGGCCTAACTGCCTTCTTTTGTTACATTTGACTTTTTCGTGTGTTTTTTATTAGAAATCCAGAAATGACATGGAAACTAAGAGGTATGTTTAAACGACGAGAAGTGATGAAGATTTATTGGGCCATAACAAAAGGGGTTCCACAGCCACCAGAGGGCGTCATCAACATTCCCATGACCGAAGGGCACGTGAATCATGTCTACAGGGTGAGCCTAACATTTTCCTGGTTCATATAACTAAAATGAGTCATCATGTACTATGCATGCATGAAGCAGATATCTCACCAAAGTCAGATGTAGAAGGTCCTGGGTTTGAGCCCCAGAATGTTTTCAGACAGATAAGTATGAAGTCACGTTGTTCTCACCAAGGTTAAAGTTGAGCTTGTGGTGGAGGTGAATAATGCGGTCATTCGCAACGTTTGGTTAAGTTCTGAAGGGAAGGTCATTGTGTTCTGTGTTCTTGGTTCATACTTTTAGAAAATAGTAAGGTTTTATGTTTTCTGAAAAATTGGTAAGATTCAGACCGTAGGGGGAACTATACTGAACATGGGCTGACATGATTTGAGTGTAGGAACTTGAGTGTGGTGAACCACCATATTTAAAAAGTTCACTGGAAACGCAGAGTCAGGTGCTACGCTTATGCGAGTGTGATGAGATAGTTTGACATATTTTCCTTTTTGTGTCCATGTTCCGACCAATAGTACTCACGTGCTGCATGTAAAAGCTACTCAAAATTGCCACACTGCTACAGGTAAATGACATTGTCATCTACGAATAACATAAATGTTGAACCGGTGTGAAAACATAGATCACGAACATTTGTAAGTCTGGTCTGCAGGCCACCAATTGGTCATATCACGTGACCTAATGAGCGTAAGTCAGAAAAAAATTATGCCGCGACCGGAACTCGAACTCGGTACCTTCTGCTAACCTTGCAGACACTCTTGTTCACTGAGCCATCGGGACCACTGGTCGCACACAGATATCCAATCAAACTTATCATCCCCCCATAAACTTGTGGCATGCAGACCAGACTTAAAAATTTGTGTGACATTGTCATAAGTGACACTCAGGATGAAATAAAAAGGTTAGAGTATAGTTAAATACTAAAAATATATATAACAGTTTTAAAACTCATAGCTTTTATTTCTTAGAAAGCCTTTTCACCGACGATCAAAGCTTAAAAGCCTTGAGCATTGGTAAAATAACAGTTGGTTCCTACTCAAATGCCATACATATAGGCACAAAATAAGTAATAGTTTGTAGGTAGTATTGTATGCCCTATGCTGGATTGAGGGCCCTCTTGGAAAGCAGTGCTATCACTGAAGAGGTCACCCTCATTTTAATATTACAATAAATAAAATAAATGGATAAGAGTTTTGTAATTTAACATGATTTGTAGTGTTAACGATTTCTTTGAATGAGGTATATGGGACAGTCATTGAGCTGTGAAGTTTATCTCTGATTGTTTATGCTAAAACCCTCATCGCAGTTGTTTTCCATTTTATTTACCTCATCACCCGATTCTGATGGTCATGCATATCATCAGGATGTGGGTGCATATTCTCTGTCCGGGCGTCCGCGGTTGTATCTCCTAAACCCCTTGAGAATCTAATTGAAATTCAGCAGGTCTGTTCCTATGTGGCTGACGATAGATGTTTACGAGTTTCGGACTGACTCGAATACTGCTGTGCCCCCTAGTGGCAATTTTAGTTCTTTTTGTGTTTGCCTCTGTATCTTCAGAGTTCCTTGATGGATTTTTATGAAATTTTGCAAATAGATTCTTAATACAGAGCCGATGATACCATTCCATTTCCGAACAGATTCGAGGAATTTTTGCGCCACTTAGTGGCCATTTTTGTTATTTTTGTGTCAGTTTTCTGGCATCCACTTCCCTATCTGCCATACCGCTCAAAAGGATCATTATTAAAATTTACAGATCTGTTGTTGATTAGACGGCCATGACTGAAGTTGACTTTCGGACAAGTCCGACTACTGTGTCACCCCCTAGTGGATATTTTTTTGCGTCTACGGCCAAATCTCCTCCCATTGAAGGAGCTTTGTGAAATTTGATAGATGTATTCCTGTGGAGCCGCCGACAAACAGTAATGAGTGTCAAACTGATCCAAATATAACTGCACCCCCTAGTAGCATAATGTTTTTACATTTACCTCGAATCTGTTTCTTTGGAGTTCGTGATTGTATTTTCATGAAATTCGCCTAATAAGTTTCTATTAAGCAAACGACAACACTTTCACATTTTCGGACAGATTTGATGTTTTCTGCATCACCTGGTGGCCATTTAAAAATTTTTACATATGTTTTTGACATCTGCCTCTCTATCTGCCAAACCACCCAAAGGATGATTATGAAAATTGACAGTTGTGTTCCTGATGCAAAGACCCTGGCTGATGTTGATTTTCGGATGTTTTTCACTATGCTGGTGCTCCTTAGGTGCAATTTTGCTTTTTTGCATCTACGGTTGTATGTCCTTAACTCTTTGAAGGATCTTCGGGAAATTTTGGCAGATGGGCTTCAATAGAAATGGCAAGAGATGACGATGAGCTTCAGACGAATCGTACTTAGCTCTGTCCCTTAGTGTCAATTGTTTTGTACGTTTACCTCTTTATCTTAGGAGTTCCTCGGCTTATTTTCATGAAATTTGGCAAATAGTTGTGTTTCACATAAATGACACCACCTTCTCAATTCCTTTGGGTTTGTTGCATTCTGTGCCATCATAGAAACACACTGTTTGCGGTGCTATCATGGGCGCATTTCAGTATTCCACGTTGCTCTTGTTAACAATATGGTGGCTGTCTTCATTTGTCTGTTTACCAATGCCGTGGTTCCTAATGAAGTTATGTCTAGAGTACTATTCATTGACGAGTTTCGTTTCGTGTCTAATTTCTTGTAAGTCATTTTTTCCCAGTACTTCGCTGAAGACTTCTTTAGAGGAAAAATATCCTTCATGTCTTATCGACTGAAAAACTTGGAATGTAAGGCCATGGCCTTATAGGTGAAATAATGCGTTTTTGGCATGTTTGTAAATCCAACAACGTCAAATATGTGAAATGTAAGGCCGTGAACTTATCGCACCAGGCTTTAAGATAAATAAGACAAGAAGGAGTGTTCCCCTAAATGCTGATTTATATATTCGTTAAAATTTCAACCATTTCTGATAAAAATAATTACCGACATTGTCCTCCATCATTTTCAAATGTTTCTACCATAGTTGTGAATACCCGTGATATTTTGAGATAGTGGTTGATGGCACCTTTGGTAAAAATTTGAAAATGGTTAAGTGCAACCATTTGCTTATGAGAAAAAGTGAGAAAATGATATTTCACTTGTCTGTCATATTGTGTCTTAAATTGGCGAGATGCTTTAATTAACTTTTAAAAAATGATTTTACAACAGTACTTGACATACATGTGACAACTTGCCCCCTCCCCCCCATCAAGGTAGGGTAGCTTGTTCTAGGCTTATGTGAAGTGTGGATGCAAACCTGCATACAAGGCGTAAGTAATTACCAACTGTACACTTGCTCAGTTACACACATAGGGATGTCTTGATATTTTGCTCAATATTTTGTTGTGAACAGGTGCAAGTTGTTATAGGGTAACTTGTAGTGTGGATATTAATCATTTTATTTTTCTTAAAAACTGACATTTTTCATAGTTGATGTAGCTGTTATTGCAAAATTGATGATAATACAGTACAAACCAAAAGTATTCAAACAAACGACTCGAAATCATCCCATCGTGATGGCGCGGCACAAGCCAACTTCATCATCATAGTAGTCTTGCCTTGTGACTGAGAACGATAGGGAATTAACAGAAAAGTTAGAACAGTGACTAAGGCATTTTGTAATTTGAAATTTGACGCACTATTCAGTGGCGGATCTAGGATATCACAAAGGGGGCCCAACATTTTGTCTGTAACCATTTGCGCATAGCACCGAATGGGGGGAGGTCGGGAGGGGGGTTTGTCCCCCTCCCACCAGGAAAGTTTTTCTGTTTTTTCCTCTAAAAATCAAGCATTTCCCTTGATTCCTGAAGTATTATCAAAGAAAAAAGGCAAAGGCAAAAAAAACACGGAGATTGTGTCAAACTTGAAAAACTGCAATTATGAGACTCGAACCCAGGACCTGGCGAATAGAACGCGCATGCTTTACCACTACATCACCACGACTTCACTAGCGCATAAGTTTTAAGAGACCTACTTGTTTATGGTCCACAACGTTTGCGCGCGAAACCTACTACATTTTTGTAATATTTAGTACACTTTTTATATTTTGTGCAATCAGTCCGTAACAAATTCGTTGTATTTAAAATAGTCTTCAATTGCCAAATAGACCAAATCTGATTTTTGGCGCGATTGCCTTTGGAAATTGTCTTAAGTTAAGGTTTGACAAAGAGAGAATTATGAGTTTCTGAGTGATTCACTAAGGTTTCGATTAAAATTCACATCTTACCAGCAGCTTCTGTTTTTTTATCGTCACTCAGATTCCATTTTCATTAAAAATGAAGTAATTTTCTTCATTGCACAGTGAAGCGGAGTCGTAGTGCGCAGCGCCAATGCCTGTCGTCTGAGATATTGCGGGACAGCCTATACTTAGCCATAGTTCTGTTACGATTGCGCCGTGTTCCGAATTTGACACTTGAAATTGGATCTGAGCCCCACCCCCCCCCCCCCTAAACACACTAAAACTGCACGTATTTAAATCTTGTTTCAGCCGTATAATGTTAATTACCGAGGTTAATTAATAAACTCAACACTTCCCTACACTCTTGCTGTTTTATTTTTTGCGGCAGCCAAGGGGGGGCGG
Source organism: Phoronis australis (assembly GCA_002633005.1). Classification (NCBI taxonomy): domain Eukaryota; kingdom Metazoa; phylum Phoronida; family Phoronidae; genus Phoronis; species Phoronis australis. The sequence continues at coordinate 22,706 of NMRA01000164.1, forward strand.
GCCCCCTGGACCCCCCCCCCTAAATCCGCCTATGCGCTATTAGTTGTCACTGGTAATTTCCCTCTTAACAGACTTCGCCGTCATGACAGGGGAGATGGTATCGTATTTTGTCTGATTATCTTTGTTTTGTATTGTATGTTGTTGAAATATATTGTTTATTTGACCCCTTGGAGGTGGTTGTTAAGCTTGTTTGAGGTTTGGGTATTCAAAGCATTTCGTGGATATTTTGTCAGATTTTGCTCAAAGTTTGCACAGTAATGAGGGACCTGTAGCTGAAGACATGATGTGTTTTGAGCCAATTCTGAACTGTTCAGCTTGGGGAATGGGTAGATGCTATTTTGGGGTGCCAGCTAACTGTCCTGCCTCAAATCAACGGAAAATTTTCAAGGGAGCCTCTAGAATGCATAAGATGATACCAATTTGTTGGTCCCATGGAAAGCTTTATCAGCCATTACCACCACACAGGTTTTAAATCCAGGCAAGTATAATTCAAATGACTTGCCCGTCTCTTTAGATGGTGCTTCGGCCTGACCACACAGAAGAAACTCGCCAGATCACAAGGCGGTCATCACATGATGTCGCTGAGGCCATTACAAATTTCAAGGTATTGGACTCCAGGGACAACGGTGCCCTTGTCGAACTACATCCACTCACTGGTGAGTGTTTTTTAAGACGAAAGCCAATTTCTTGTAAATTATAAATCCATTAGTTCTAGACGTATTTCAGCATCAATGAGTGTTCCCATAGCCTTTGTTGACGATGCGTGCAGCAATTGTGACATGAACCATACAGATTAAAAATCACTTTGAATTCAATGATTTTGTTCTACAGCGATTCATTTATTGCATACACTCAGTGGAAGTGAAGGCAGAAACAAGGTGCAAAGAAAATATTTGTTTTGATATATTTCTCATAAACTTCTCGATATGTTTTTGTAATATTGAGCTGTTTGACATGATTATAGTCGAACCAAGTTACAACGAATTGTCCCAGGATGTTTCTAGAATGTCCATTGTAACTGAAATTCTCTGTAATCAAATCAACTTGTATACAGTACGTTTGGCTTGGGACTCGCACAATGGAAAATTATAGGCTCATAAACGCTACAAACCAACACGGTTTGACTGTAGGAGTTTTGAGGAATTGCTGGTGGATTTTTAATGTCCGTTAGTGCTATAGACAGGAGGCTTGTTTCTCAAAAAGCGTTTATCCAAAAGTTGGATTTTTTGTCTTTTGGGTGTGGTTTTTAGCATGCTCCTGAGTAGGCTGTGTATGTCTGTCTTGTGGCTTCAAGTTTTAGACAGATTTTCTGACTTTTAGCCTTGGCCTGAGTTTGAGACCGGCTAAGTGATCCGTAGACAGATTGTTGGCTAGAAGACAGTAGACTAATTCAGCAACCAGAGCTGTCTGAAACCAATAGGATTTCTGAGGCAGTATTCCCTACATGATGTCAAGTTTTACAATTCTGTTGAAAGTTTGGCACATTTTTTTCATCAGGTGTTAAGCATCAGCTGCGATGTCACATGGCATTTGCCATGAACACACCGATTTTGGGCGATCACAAGTACTCGCATTATGGGAAGATTGCACCACAGCGCCTCCACCCTGACATGCTCATGAGACTTGGTATCCGTCAGAGTAAGGCACGGCACGTGCCCATGCATTTGCATGCCAAGACAATTGTGCTACCTGAATTTAGAGAAGGCAGGAATCTCTTCATATCGGCCAACCTACCTAAACATTTCAAGATGAACATGAAAAGGTTGAAGCTGACTGCATCATGAGGTGGCAGGGGTAGGTTAACTGATACCAGTGATTTGCAGTGCATGTTTAGTTGTTAGTTGGTGCAGCTTAAAATTAGAAGAACACTTTGTATCTGGTGTGCCGATCACAAACATTGAAGCCGTGAGTCTCAGAGATGACTCATTTAGACTCTCCAGTCAGTGTGGCAAAGGACTCTATAGAGTATAGACTTATTTACCAATATTTCCATATTATATGTAGTTATTATCTCTTCAGCAAGCAATATGTGTTGTACAAATCATTGCGTTACTACCTACACAACAGTACCCTGTTTTGTGCTATTAAGAGATACTAAAATTCGTATGAAATAACTCCGTTAAAGAGTTTCATCCCAGAACACGACTGAAAATATGGGTTTTCAAAGGTGGCGCTGCGGGGAGATCTTATATCACTTTGAACCAAAACGATTCCTGTTAGTCACATCGCCCCTCGTAGTTTTGAGCAAAATTTGAAAACTCCTTGCATACTGTTAAATCTGCACGCATGAGGTGAATTGACGGGTTTGTGGAAAAACCACAATACAAGAGAAAGGTAATTAGACAAAATAGCGTTTCCTGTCGGGAGGTCTATCCCTGTTAAAAGGCAAAAATGACCGATTACGGTAGCACAATTGTAATAATTGCAGAATGGCGTAGCCACCTTGCTGGTTAATTGTCCCTTCATTCTCCGTCAGTAGGGAAGGCTATGCTGATGATAAATTCAGCTTCCACCCAGCCAATATGACGGAGAATTCCGAGTCATTTTGACTGAATACTTATAGAGTGTACTGTATGTGCTACAGTGAGGAAGTGTTTTCAAAATACTTTTGACCTGTTTAGCCAGCTAAAATGAAAGTCGAAGAAGACCTTTTACTCTCATTAACCAGGTCTCATAATATTCCTTACCATGATAGGAATCTATTTCTGTGTAACCAACAAGAACACTGAAACCATCAGCGACTCGAGGAGACACTTCATAGCTTATTGGGGTTGGCCAGCCCTGAAATTGCAAATTCAAAAATGACTCATGTGCCAACGCATCGCCTGTGACTTGAGTATGTAATGGAAATGGAATCCTATTACGGAAAGAGTGTTATGAGACTGATTTTATGAGAGTAAAAGGTCCGGCTGAACAGGGCGAGTTGCAGCTTTAGTTAATGAATGGTTTTATCTCTTAAAGGAGATATGGATTGTGCAGTTATAGCAGAACAGAACCAGTTTTGAGTTAAGTCACTGACATAGGGTTTACTTAGTAAATACTCCATTATTTTTAACTTCATATAGCTGTTGTCAGACAATGTTTTGATAAATTGTCCGCATTCTCAACAGTCTTAGTAGCGTTTGAAAAATGAAAAAAGATCATTTTCAGTGGTTATGTTTGTCCGAAGTTGGTGAGATTTTGCCATGCCAATGCAAATTACGTTATGACATGTTTTACAGTACTTTTCTCATCTGTCCCTAATTCGCTGAAAGCACCACTACGTGTGAATATGGGTGTCTAGAAAGGCAAAATCTAATCTCTTCATCCCGCATGTATTACTTATTGCAACTTGGTTCTAATCATTATCATAAGGTGGCAAAATAAATGTACCTTACAAAATGAGATAATCTATATTTATTAGAGACTGAGCTGAAGTCTTTGTTAAAATGTCCTGTATTAATAGTCATGAACAAACTGTTTAGTCCATAATTTTGATGGAAAAAAATATAGTTTATGCAAACAGCATGGAAAAGTCTTGGCAAACTAAATGTGAAAACATTATTTATACATTAGTAAAGAAATTGTAGTTTACATGAAGACTGTGTTCACTAGTACCATGTGGCTGTCACTCATAGCTTCCCACATACCACTTTGTTATACCAGTTGTGATTCCCCCATGTTTATGCAATTCACTGTTAATTTAAATTTTAGTTCATGATTACATGGCCCAGTCTTAGAAAGCAGCCACCATCTCCGATTACTCCATACATTGACAATGAATTGCTGCTGGCACTTATCAAGATGTGCAATGAAATTAACAGATTTGTGAGACATTGAATGCATTCAAAGTTTGTACTTGTAATAAATTAATTTTGTAAATCTGAACAATTTTATGCAATTACAGACAGGTGACAAACTTGTCCAAAATCTCTCAATACAGTAATTCTGTCCTTTCTTAGCACACTCACCTCATTTTGCATACCAAAACTTATTTTGAAAAATATCTTGTACCTCACTCATTTCGCACGCGACTATTTGGTGTGATTTTCTTGCCTCACCAATTCGCACAGTCAGTTTTGAACTGAAAATGTCAACAGCCCCATCATTAATTCCAGTAATACACACCTTTTTGTGTATTCACCACTTAATGCATCAACATATATGGGTATCTCATGCTGCTGATGACGTGGTGAAATGGCTGACCTGGAAGATGTGTTGCTGAAGTGCCCTCCACATGAACGCTGTAGATAGCATGTGCTTCTTCCCCATAGCTACTTACAGGGGCCCTGCATTTCAAGAACTAGTTTTCTCGAGTGAGTAAACAGGCGTCAAACTGGTTTCCAAAATCTGGGACCCTTGTGACTACCAGTTCCCTGGAATGACACATCTGCATTTCAAGGTTTAACAAAGTTTATTCTCGTTAATTATTTTATGTTGTAACTTATGTTGCATTAATTATGTTGTTTAAGATTATTTAGGACCTTATTGACAAATTTATGTATTTAGCCAAATCTGTACAAAACTAGGTTTTAATTCAGTAATAGTATATATATTTTGTGAGAGTAGAAACCCTGTAGAATTTGAATTTTGATTTTTTACCAATCGTGTGACCATGTCTTGTCTTGAGGATAAGATCTCAAAAATGCTGTCAAAGTTTTGTGAAATTACATTTTCTGGAACTTTTTAATGGCAATCATAAATGTCCCATATTTGATAGTCCCCCATGCATAAGTGAAACCTTTTAAAAACAACTTCTAACAGTGTTTTGAAGGACAGTACATAAAGCATAGTGTCTGAAATTTTCATGCGAATCCAATCAGCCACTTCTGAGATATGAAAATAGCCAAGTTTGGACATTTTTCTAGGGTCCTACATGACTTTAAATTGATTTGTCATGTTAATCCCAAGGTCCCAAACTGTTCAAAGGTGACAATTGAAAGTCATCAAAATGATCCTATATCTTTCTGTTCCTATTTAACTCACCAAAAATATCATTTTACTGATCACAATTTGTAACTTACATCTTGGAAGTATTAAACAAGATACCATAGCCCTTTTGAGCTTCAGTCAATGTAGCAGTTGTACACAGAAGAGCAGTTCCATAATCAGTGTGTGAAAATCAAACACAGGTCACAGGGCTTGGAATTTCCCTCTTTTAAAAGGATTTCCTTTTTTGGTTTCAATTTGCTCTTATTTGATTTCCTCTTTTTTGTCATTATTTTGACTTTATTCATGCAAAAACGTTTTTATAAGTTAAATTTTACACAGCGCAAAAAACATTTCTATCACACAAGCTCAAATCCAATGAGCTCCACAGAGCACTTTGTAAACATGCTTTTTGAAAATTTGGTTAAAATCCCCCAACACACGGAGGAGCTGCAAACTGAAGACTACTTCAAAACACTTCAAGCATAACCAAGGCTGTGGTAACGGCTGAATAGTGAATTATGTAATTTCTATTGTGGTTAACTGTTGTGCAGCATGACTCATTGTTGACTCGCTATCAAATTTTCTTTACAACAAGTTTTGTTAACACAATGCTCCATTTGTTTTTAATGGCCTTAATGAATAAACGCTCTAATTGGCGGCAGGCTGGTCTGGCTTCAGATGTTAGTTGATGTAAAAGATTACCCAGGCTGTGAGGAAAGCACAAAAGTCAATATTGCAGCCTTTGTATTCAAATCACATAACAAGAATATATACAGTACACCTATCCAGTATTTCGTCTCTCTTTAAACATCTTCAGGGAAGATTCATAGACCATTTATCTATTAGTAAGATCCTTAAATACAAATGAAACGTCATGTTATTCAAATCTTTGCCACCTGAGAACATACATGCATGAATTATTTCCATGCTTCTAACCATGGGTTTAATTATGACCAATGATGTTGAACTTTTTTCGTTTATCAAATAGTGCATTCTCATCCCACGGATACCTGGGTCAAGGCACATGTTTGCATGAAACAGTCCCAAATAGGGACTCAACCAAGTTCCTTAAATCTACTGCGAAATTTTGGACTTGTGAAGACATTGACTATGCTGTTCGATTCTCATTACTAAGTCAATTTTTGGCTTTGATGCAGCTCGAAAATGAACTCGTGTTAAATTCTCAATATCATTGAAAATAAGTATGGTAGGGATATTTTCATGAAATGCCCCTAACTATTTTAACTGAATTAAGAGCTCAGTTTTTGTAATATTATTAGAAAATGTCATTAGTGAAAGAGGAGCTAGCAATAAAGATAAAATAGTAGAAAAATGTTACAGATGTGACTAATAAAGAATGAAACACAAAGGATTTAGGGAACTCAGTTGAGTCCCTTTTGGGACTGTTTCTTGCAAGAATATTAATTAAAAAGTGTTTTACAACTATCACAAGTAAAATGTACCAGTGACCTAGATTATCAAGAGAGTTAACTCATAGCATGTCTCTTCTGTTATGTGGTTAGTACACTAGTTGACTTGCGTTACGTTAACAGAACATGTTCTGCTAGCAATGGATTTTTATTAACAAGAACAGCAAAGTACAACAACTAATAATCTTACGAAATGTTCCCCAGGCAGTTTAAATGTTCCATTCATATGCCATTCACACAGGTAGCTATTTATTGAAAAACGTGCAAGAATCTACAAGAGCAACGCGGAGCATTGAAATGTAGCCACGACTCACACTGCAAACAGTGTGCTTCTAGGGATGTTGCAAGGGCTTTAGGAGCTACAGCTGCAGATACGAAAAAATGTCACTAGGGGGCACTAGAGTAGTTGGACCTGTTTGAAAATCCACGTCAGTCATGGTACTAGGAGGTGCCACAGTAGTCCGAGTCATCTAAAAATCATCAGCCGTCCTTTTCACAGTAGAAACATAACAGTCAATTTTCAAAATCATCCTTAGCGTGGTTCGGTTGATAGAGGGGCGGACGCCAAAAACAGACAAGAAAACCGTAAAAATGGCCACTAGATGGCGCAAAATATGTTGAATCCATCTGAAAACAAGAACATGTCATTGTTTCATTAACAGAAAGCTATACCAGTATACCAAATTTCATAAAAATCCGTCAAGGAACTTTAGAGAAACTGAGGAAACAAAAAAAATGAAATTGCCACTAGGGGGCACAGCATTCGTCGGATCCGTTCGAAAGTCCGTTGTCAACTTTATATAAATTCACTTGCCAAATTTTATTTGATAGTGAAATGAACAAATAATAAAAACACTGTGCCTTGTTTTATTAGGGTAACAATGGCATTTAACCACACCCATTTACATAAAAATAGTCTCGTAGAACGAGACTTTCACAAGATTGTAATGGTAACTGGTTTTCAAAGGGTTTCCAGCACACCAGAAGACCCGGGTTGTTTGTAAACTAGTACTTTATTTGCATATTTACAATTTAATGAGATATAGCATTTTTAAGAATTATACCATTCCACACTAGCTGCTGGTAATGTTCAGGTCAAAGTGCATCTTATTTCCAACCCAACACCAGAAAGCCATAAACCATTGTTAGGCTGTAATCAGCTAGGCTAGACAGGTTTCTGTCAACATGAATATTAGCCACATATTGACATGGGCCAGTCCACATGCAGAATGCACAAAATAACTTACAAAGCTAGTGGTTTCGCATTTTCAGAAACAGTTTTCTCACCTATTTCTTTGTAAGGTGCGGAGCTTTTGAGTTTTCAGAAATAAAGCTTGGTAGTGATATGATACAGTGGACAAGTGAACTTTTATTTTTCACTTATGATAAAAATGAAATTACATTCGCCAAGTATGTTAATCTGTCCAGAAGTAAGTTTGCTTCTTTGTCTTATTTGTTCGTGTGATACAAGCTACATTTATACCCCAGTCATCATGAAATTTGCATTGAACATTTAACTCAATACATCAAGGCCTATTTTTTCGTCAAACATTGAAACAAGAGGGAGCTGTGATGACCATTTTTCAAATTTTTGTTTTGCACAGCTCTAGCTCAGCAGTGCCTTGAGGGATTGTTTTGAAATCTGGTATGTAAATAGATTTGTCAAGTGGTATCAGGAATGTCAGCTGTTTTCATACACCTTATTGATCTCAAATTATTTGAGATTTTCTGAAGACTGTTCTTTTACTCAGCATTCATTCCTTGCTTTCTTGTGTCCACTTACATGTAGCACCTTATTGACAAGTTTGCATATTTGACCAAATATCTACAAAACTATAGATTTTAACTCAGTGTGTATTTTCTGAGAGTTGATTTTTGACTTTTTACCACTCTGTCATAAACTAGGTCACGTGACCATGTCCTGTCAAGTAAAATTTAGTAAAAATGTTTAGCAAAACAGCGGTATCATTAACATGATCAAATTTTATTTTATGTAAACGTTCAAGATGGGCTCTCAAAAATGCTGTTAGTTTTCTAAATTATCATTTGGTTTTCGTAAATTTATGCAATTTTAGATTTTTTTGTAAAAACGGTAGAAGTCCTATATTTGATAGACCCTCCTGCAAAAGTGGAACATTTTAAAAACAATTCCCAACAGTGCATAAAACATACCTGAATGGAGTTTTGAATGAATCCGAGATGTGACGTTCCAATTTTAGTTAGCCAAATTTGGACATTTTTCTAGGTTCCCAAATATCCTTAAGTATTTGTTTCTTTATTAATTTCATAATCATTGCATGAAGACGATGACAATGAGGATGATGATGATTGATGATGGTGATGATGTATTATAGTACTCTCTTCTTGCCGTAACCTTCTCTGGTGTGACATTTTGCTTGATGGTGATTTATTATGCAGTTTTGTGTGACACCATTGTTTCAGTTGCGAAGCAGTAATTAAAAATAACATGTAATAAATGATAGGTAAATCAAAAAGTAGTACTTCATTTTATAAAAATCAAAAATTTCATTAAAGTTGCCATAAACTCATCGATCAGCACTTTAAAACAAACATATACGTAATGTAAACTTGTCAGCTTTGAACTCACGCATGGCAAGGAATTACCAGTACGTAAATAAATTACATTCCTGAGAATTCAAAAATTACTGGTAGTCATTTAACACATTACGGACAGTATTGTTAACTGATACATTACATCGGCAAGGAATGAAGACATGATACTAGAACTACATGACTAGCATACATTTCCTGTTTGAACAATCTTTGTGCTTGAGATCTTTGAAAACCATGTTGATATTAACTCGAGCAGCCTTCATCATAACCATTATCATGACAGCTGTGGCCACTAACTGAAAATAACAAATAAATACACAATTCATTTTATGCTATGAATTATGACACAAAATGTATGTAACTATCCATTAAGCTTGCATGAATGAAATTGGTAATTATAATTCACATTACCCTTTGACTGTGCTAGACTTAAAGGTTATCTATGACTAACTACGAGTAGGGTGTCTTGGACAATTCGTTGGGTCTTCTTAAGCAAATCTTAACAGGAATGCCGTGCCCTCAAAACTGGCATACATTTCCTATAATCCCTTAGGTTTATTTTCTGTCAGTAAAATGAGAACCATGCTAAAAATGTGGAAGTGAATTTTCTGATAAGCTGTGAGTTTTCCTATCAGTATTTTTTCAGCCATGTGGACCCTGCGGTTCAATGTCTGAACTCAATTTCCAAATTATTTTTTACCTATCCTGCACCACTGTTTACTACAAACTTAAGAAAAACTGTTTGGTGATCATACTCGTGTACAGGAATGTCTAATCTTACTTTGCACTTGACGACCTCAGCATTAAAACTCTTAAGTTAGTACAAGAAATCGCTAGTTTGAAGCTCAAATCTTGGTATCACCAAGTGCGAAGTGAGAATAAAAGCTCCGGAGTCACCAAGTCCAAAGTTGGAGTAAAAACCAATCCGAGTAAATGGTAATACATCCGTACTCGAGCACACAATCACAGACACCTGACTCGAGATTGTTCTTAATTACAACAGCATTAACTAAGAAACCAAATTTCAAAAATAATTTGTTCGATTTCAGACATGACCCAGGGCAAAAATTATTGTAAAAATTTCACCAATTAAAGAAACAACATGGCTGATGAGTGAAATTTTATTTTACCATTTTCATTTTTCCACAAAAGATGTCGCCACCAAATTCATACTTTTCTAGGATCTAGCTCTACACCACAGTTACCGCCAGAAACTGTTTTGAAAAAATGCAATCATTCACAACAATGTAAGCACTTGAAAAATGAAAAAGGTTCACTTTGGTAATTATTTCTGTCCAAACTTGGTGAGATTTCAGTGTACTAACAGGGTACAATCAGACCCTGACTCACTTGTGCCGCCACTATGTAGTAGCTAGTGTATGATGTTGTCTGGTTGGATAATACATCCTCCATGCTGCGTAGTGTACTGCCGATGTATGTATTTATCATTTGTGTAGGCAGCAGACCTGCCACGGATGCCACCATATACTTCCACATTGCTATATTAGACACCTGAAATATAACGTAGTAGTCGCTATATTAAACCATATAAGTAAGAATTATCAGCCTTTATACACAACACAATTATATATTTATATATACATATTAAACCATGTTCTGGTGTCAAAAATCAACTTTCTTAGAAAAGCAACATCATCGGCTTCATCGCCCATTACAATAACTCAGCTGCCAGTGGAACTCCCGACCTGTGGCAATCACCACTTTCATGATTGTACAAAACACATAGTTTTCCTTCCCCTCAAAAATGTACAAAAACGGCTGATATTTTGTAGACCTGGATTTATTTATAAAAAACTGCAAAAAGCACAGCAAACGTTAGCCGTTAAAAAAGTGCTTGGACGTTCATGTCAAAGAATCGTGGCAGTATAAAACACCTTAGTTGTTGTGTCATCTCTTTACCAATTTGAAAATGTAAAAAATTAAACATTTTATTTTGTCTTTAGCATTGCCATTTTTGTGGCCCTAGAAGCTCAGTACTAGCAAGCCTCCGCCCCCTTCCTCCGTAAACACAGGCATGTTCAGTAGACTCCCTAAAACCATGGGTACAACGTAGTTCCTCAAAATACCTGGGCCCAGGACCTAATCTCCAAACTCAGACTAGACTCGGACTTGAAACTAACAAATTGTGTGGCATGGCTCAAGTACAAATAACAAAGTTTACTCGAAGCATGCATTGGGTCAATTCCGGGCCCTGATCTTTTAATCATTTTAGATTGATTGACTGACTTACAGTGCACTAATTTCCCCAATTTTCATCCCTTCATTTTGTATACATGTATTTGTCAGATAACAGTTCTAGAGTGGCAGTACCAGTATTTGGTGAATGATCCCTGAGCACAGTTCAGAGGTTGTACAGTGTCCAGCAGATAAGATTGTGATTGACAATCACCCCATCACACTGGTCATTTTCCAAGGGACTAAAGTTTGTCCAGAAGCAAACTTGAATCTCATGGTAAAGCTTTTTCTAGAATTTGGGAGAACACTGAAATTTTACTCCACAAATTTTCACGGAAACTGAATGAGATTTTTTATTTCATTATTAACACAGTGCGTGTTGAACAATTGTCACCAACAAATACATTGCTCACTCTTGGAACATGATAGAAAACAATTTCCATGCTTATTTTTCATGAAATTTTAAATAACTTTACCATATGTTGTAAGCTGTGTTCAGTTATGACAGATGTTGTTATTCAAACCATGACTTCCCTATTATAGAAGTCCATGCCTCCCCACAGAGGCATTTTAAGATTATATAGGACCTTATTCACAAGTTTGTATGTTTAGGTAAATATCTACATAACTATAGATTTTAACTCCGTGAAACTCCTGAAATTGGAAAGCCTGGAAAATTTAACGTTTTTACTTCCATTAATCTGCCACTAATTGGGTCTCCTTTTGGGTACGAATTTACCAAGAAGTCATAGTTTGATAGCCCCTCATGCCAAAGTGCAACATTTTAAAAGTACGTTCTAAATGCATTTTTGGGGAGCAGTGCATAAAGTATACAGCTTTAACATGAATCCAGTATTTAAAGTCGTTTCTGGGATGTGATGTTTCAAATTTAGCCACAGATGGAATTTTTCTGTGGTCCTACACAACCTTCTAAGGAAATAACATCTGAAATGAGCCCTACTGAACTGACATAACAAGATAAATCATAAATATCTCAAAAACAAATGTGACAACCGACATGTTTCAGATGTTATCAATCCTATCACATGAATTCAAATGTCACCTTGCCTCATTCCTGAACAAGCTGGCAGATTGAAAGATTTCACCCATGAGGAAACTGGTGATGTGGTGTCCCCACATGCATGATGTACCGTAAAAGGCATTAGGCCACCTGCACCTTTTTTTTGTCTCATACCAATAAGAAACACATTGCCTCAAATCCAATTCAAATAAAATCTGAGAGCACTTTTCTCAGGTTGGTAAAGTAGAACCCATGAAATGTTATCAAATCAAGTCATTTGCCAATAACCCATGTAAGATAATCCACTTAGTGTCATATCCCTGGACGAACAGTTACAATTCAAGCCTCAGTCAGTGAATAGCACTAAGCCAACTGCTTTAAACCTATTTAACAAAACTTGTCTACAAAATTGACCCTCAGACTAAACAAAGTTTTCCTAAGAGGGCACATATCCCCACAGGAAATGTGCCAGTAATACAAAATTGGGCCACATGCACATTCACATCAGACCCAAGCTCTTTTTCCATCACTTGATCATTACTTGCTGACATTAAACAGCTGATAATCGTTTATATATAATTTACTCAGATAGGATAAAAGGACTCAAGCTGCAATTGTTATAGAATTTTAATATGGAAAACTGATTTTGTGTTAACAAGCAACGTAATGACCAGCAATGTGGTAAAACCTTGCCAATTTAGGACAGCATGGCTGACAAGTGAATTTTTATTTTCTCATTTTTCTATCGTAGAGATGTCGCAGCAAATCTATGATGCCACACATTCAAGTTCTGCACCATAGCCATACATTCAATGCTTTGAAAATCAGGCATTCACAACAACGTAAGAAGCCCTTGAAAATTGAGAAAGGGCAATTTTAGCAATTGTTTTTTGTCAGAGACTGAACTTTACAACTTTTACGTTGATACACGGTGTTTATTAAGTGTTACAAATTATACTTTAGTCTGCACACAAGTGTCAACAGATTCTTCACCTGATCTACGTGATACTAGCAATGTAACATTACGGTGCTGACTCCGAACTCCCATTGAGTTCAACTTGTTCAGTTGTACAGCACAACAACAAGTTGGGTGGATGATCCCTGCAGCCAATATCTACAGGACTGATTAACTCCATTCTGGCATTGATGGATTGAGGATCAGCTCTCTTTTGTTCAATAATTGCTCTAATCTCTGATAAGAACGTATCTAGCCTGACTGGTCTGTGCTTTTAAAAATAAAGTTAAGTTAAAAAATGTTTGAACATAACCCAATAACATTTCTGAATTCCTCATCAAATGCTGATCATGCTCAGTCTTTGAATCACCAAAATCACCCAACTACAACCGAAGTTAAGACAATCTAGCTGTCCGAAAGTACCAACGCACTGGGTTCGACTGTTCATATGCGATCGGTAATAAGCCTGGTAGATAATTGGTCTGCATGTTGTTGTACCAGACAAAAGACTGTACTCCACAGTTACATAAGTCCTATATTTATTGCAGAAACGAAACATTTTAAGAGCAATTCCTAAATGTGTTTTGGAGTACAGTGAATAAAACATACGATCTGCTTGTTTCATGTGAATTTGAGCAGCCATTTACAAGATGTGGCATTGTGAAGTTGGCCAAATTTGGATATTTTTGTAGGGTTCAACAGTGTTCGAATTAAAACATTCTGGTAACAGTTTCATGAATGGTAAATTAAATTAATTTCTCATGTTTAACTTTAATGGAAGCAAGCATTAGAATCAGTTTGTATGAATTACAAAATTTAACTATGGTATGCTATTCCTGAGCTAAATAACTAGTAACTCAGTGAGTGTATATAGCTGTTTTCTACACCATTAATATTTCCCCCAGGGACCTGATGCAGTTCAGTCACATATATGTAAATAGACTAATTTACAACACTGCAATTGAGACACAGTTCAGAAATCGAAGATACACTGTACCATCTCGCCAAGACTAAAAGGCCTCCAGAAGTGGAAAAACATCCTAGTTAGAATTGACCTAATTCCATGACTGATGACTAACTATTGGTAGAAGAAAATTCAGTTCGCAGGACCAATCTTGATGTTGTGTTGATGAAGTCAAAAACTGTTTTGAGGTTAAAGAATGACATCAGTTACTGGAATCAGCAGCTTTGTTTGTTTAAAGCTGCATTTCACCCTATTGGCTATAAACAAAAATCAAAGTTGACCCTTTACTCTTCTAAAATTGGTCTCAGAATATTCCTTACTGCGACAGAACTCCATTTCTATTACCAACTCAAGCCACAAGCATTGCGTACATACACCATTTTGGAAATCACAATTTTAGGGTTGACCAACCCCTATAAATAGTGTTTTCTTGGACCACTGATGGTTTTGATGTTCTTGTTGGTAACAGAAACAGGGTTCTATCACCGGTAATGAATATTATAAGACCTATTTTATGCACTAAAGTAATTCATTTTTAGACAGCTAAACTGAGTGAAATACACCTTTCAAGTTGCACTTCATTTTGCACTTTTGGTGACACTTCTTCATTTATTTCGCACAAAAGCTATCGAAACAACATTGCCATTTTTTCTATTTTTAATGTACATACCATTCTATTATGATTAAAATTCTACTAAATGCTGTTTTAGGATTATCATACATTACATTAAAGAGGCAATTATAAACCCACTGTTTCTGTAAAAAAAGTTTTGATTTAGGCCATTTAACGGTTACGAAAATTGTATTATCTTGTTCCTTACTTGGTTTAGAACTAACTTTTGACCTGGGGAAGAACTGACAGGTTGTTATTTCTTCAGACCTCATATTTCAAGTCACCATGTGAAATCACTTCAAGCTTGATTATGGAACAATTTAAGACTAATTTCATAACAGTAAATAACCTGAATCAAAATTTGATTTCAACAGAAATCCCTGTTTGACTGAACTAACTATAATTGAATTTTTGATAGAATTTCAGACAAATTGGTCAGCAAAATTGATGAGGCTTCCGAATGCATCTTGAAAAAAATCAAATTTAATTTGCAATGAACTCCTGCTCTGGTAACCTGACCTTATCACAGTTCAAACATGTGGCGAAAAGATAATGTTTACCTTTCAATGTAACCCTTGAAATAACTTAGTTCAATCTATTTGTGAGCTTGTCAGTCAGTCAAGCCAGGTTTGAGAACAACTTGACAGTCTATGGAGCTGGGTATTCACTTTCAATTCACCAAGTGTAGTAACTCAATAAAACAAATGTAATGTAAATTTGTTGAAATCACAAAGTTCAAACTGCAACTTAAATTAATTTAGTGACAGTGAATTTTCATGATGAAACAATGAATGACCTCCATTGGGTCCATGGTTTTATTATAATTAGGAATACTTAACCAAAACAAAGGCCTCCATCCCAAAACATGAACTAAAGCAATAGCGAAATTGCATGTGGCCTTTTGAATTTCTGGTGCTACACCAACAGAATACACATCAAAGTTGAATACCACTGAACCCCAGACTTTTCATCAACTGAATGCAAAAACACATAGACGAAGTCAATGTTTTGGTGAAAACAAAGGTAAGATTGCTCCCAAATGTAAGCTCCAATCACTTAACACTCCACCTCATGATACTTTTATGACCAATCACAGTAAGCAGTGGGGTAACATGTACAACCTGAAACAGGGAGCACCAGCCTAGAGGGACCGAAAATCCATAGCTTTTTTATTCAGTCACCCTATGTGGAGTTCTTCTTTTGACCGTGCATACATTTACTTATCTTATCAGAGGTTGGAGGATGGAATAAAATACATATGCAGTTATAACTTAAATGTAAGGCAATTTTCTCAGAACTAGGTATAGTGCAGAACTCAAAGTGGTGAAGTATTAATTTAGTGGTACATCTTCTTTTCAAAAAATAAGAAAATGAGTATTGGTGAGAGTTTAAAGCAGCAAAAATGACCCCTGCCATCAAAGTAATTAGACTTGTTTGCCAGTATCATACAACATAAATTCTCCATGATGACAAAAATTGATGTTAAAAACTCGGCATTTCATTGACTTACTGAAAATAGGGCATTCTGTAGACCAAATGGTATTGGCGTAAGTCTTGTTAGCACCACAATGCCACAACCAGACCGCCCCTCAAGCACTCTTAGAACTGCATCCATACTCGCATTAGTAAGTCTTGACTTAACACAGTTAGAAAAAAAACGACGTATTATCACGTGAGACACAAATATCCCATAGGTCGCAGATGTTGAAGTGACCAGAACACCTTGAACAAATCCAAACAGGTATCCCGTTGTAATGTTAAGTACAACATAACCCCAAGTAAAGGGAAATGAAACTAATAAAAACAATGCCAGGAATATTCCGAATGAGAGCCACGTATCCTGAAGTTCAATCCACAACAACAGAACACGAACATAACCTTTGAGCACAAGCAATAGAGAGCACACTCCCAAAACCGAGATCAGTGTTGCCAGAGAGAAATTCCAAGACTTAGTTCTGTGCCTCTTTAACTGAACATCTGCCACGACTGGAACGATAAATGAGCCATGAAGTGTTTTATCTGTCAACGCCAGCTCAACATCCAGGGGCAGCGACATGGGATGGAGACTGAAAATATCCTCTACTTCACACGGTTTTCCAAACAAGAACTCGGTGGCTGTTTGTGTTGCCGTTGGTATTTGATTTGCAGCATTCGATATTTTACTCATGCTTTGAGGTTAAATAATGCGATGCCCCAGCAACCACATGTCTTCAACTGCCAAGATACGCGTTATCCGACCTTATCCACAGAAATCCATGTGTATCATTCGATGAACGCTTGCGTCCCCGATTGACTTTTGACCTAATTTTCCACCAAGACAGACGGAAACTGTTACATTCAGCATTCACGACTAACTAGCAGACGACAGGTTTGACAAACTCAGTCAATGTAGGCCTCATAGGCGGATTTAGGGGGGGGGGGAGTAGGCCCGCCCCCCCCCCCCCC
>NMRA01000164.1:46288-94671 GCA_002633005.1 Phoronis australis
CGGCATGACAGATGAGGTAAAAACGTTGCACGTCAATTCGCCTGAATATCAGGGTTGCGGCACCGCAGTATTTCCCTAATCAAATCAAAATATATCTTAAAGTAGAGAAGCTAGTTACCAAAAGAAATCAGCTATAGAACTGCTCTTTCAGCGGTGAATCCATCTAAAATGCTTGGCTACTTCAGAAGTGTCGACGGAAGCGCGCGCACAATTAATTCCCGCGCGCTTTGCCGATGAGCCACAAAGACTCAACAATTCACAATGCAAAAAACTATATTTTCAGAGTGAACCCCCCTCAATTTTTTCCACTGAAGTTGGTTTACTTGGGGTTTACACACGCTGGCGGTGACGTTTTTGTTTTGCTGGATACGCTTTTTTTTTTAATTTTTGGGTCCTGGCTCGAGGGGGGGGTTAAACCCCCTGAGCCCCCCCGTAGATCCGCCACTGAGCAGAAAAGATCTGATCAATGGCTTGGCTACACGAAACGTGGCCACTTGGTCAGATTTTAAAACCATGCTGAGTTGATATGTGATTTGTAGCCTATGTGTACTTCAACATTTCAAATCGTCTCTTATGTGCAGTGCTGTAGTGGGGGGGGGGGCGGTAGGCGCGCGTAGGCGCAGCCAACCACCTTTTTGTTTTTTAATGTAGCGCCTACCCACCGTAAATTACAGTATAGTGGGGCGTACGCGCACTTGCGCGCAGCCAACCACCTTTCTACTTTTTAAGGTAGCACCCATAAACGCGCCTTACGTGACGGTTAAGTGGGGCGTAGTATTGAAACTTTATTTATTTATTTATTTGTTATTGTGATATTTAAAATGAGGGTGGCCTCTTCAGTGACAGCACTGCTTTCCAAGAGGGTCCTCAAACGATTAGCTTACGGCATCAATGCGCTGCTGCGGCTGACGACAGCATTGTTGCCGAACATTTCGGCGCGCGCGACCACCAGCCCTATGCTTCGATGAGCTATTGGCAAACATCAAAAACAGCATGTCTTACTTTGCTCTTTGAAGTGCACGCGGTTGCTGCAGCTGGTCATTGCAATGGACTCGTTCAAACGAGACGAACCCATTGATGCCAAATTATAAGTTTAATTGAGGGCCGCTATGAAACGACAATCAACTGGTTGCCAATCGGTACTAAAATATTTTAAGAAGATGCCGAGATCAGAAAGCACGGGACCAAACCCCCCTGCTGACAGTGACTCATTTGCTGAAACTAGTATTCCTGAAACGGATCCCTCCACGTCTGAAACGGAAATATCTGCAGGTGATCCAGATAATGACTCCACAGTGGCCAAGCGTGTGGAATTACGATCAGTGGATGGAATTCAAGAAAAAGTATCCCTGGTTGGAACACAAGGATGGAAAGCTGGGTTGCGTTTCTTGCTATAATGTACTAGACCTAGGTTTGATGAAAGAAAGTGGCGTATCAACATCTTCGGAGTGGACACAGTTTCTGATAGAAGCAGCTGGAGATTCCCGACTGGCTAAACTTAAGTCGCTCAGGAGTAAAATCAGTCGTCATATGAGCTCTAAAGCCCACAACATTGCTCAAAGTATTGACGAAACGAAAAGTAAAAGGGCAATTGAAAATACATCGGTTAAAGTTGCAGGCCTACGCTTTTGAAGTTCTCCTCTCCTAATAATATATATCCGCGCATACGCTCATAGAAGTTGGACTGGCGGCATTGTTTTGTTTACATTAAAGGTCAAAGGTCACTTTGAATAGTATGTTTTTCACATTCTGTGCCCCATTAAGAGATACGAAAATAGAAGCAGCAGTTGTACTGTAAACCAATCAAAACAAATAAGTGTTCATTATAATATCATGGAAGACGGAGCCTTTTTTGCAGGCAAATCATAAGAATAAATAATGGAAATCGCCTCTGTTTCAAGATTGAATTTCCTTATAGGTGTTGAGACCAATAATTGAGACAGGGAACCTGAAGGAAATCAGTATAGCATTATACCGGTATTTATTATACGGTAAGCAGTCCCCGAACTGAGTCGTGGTTGTTTTAACACTCAGTGAATATGATAGTTTTTGCAGCAAGCAAATAGCTGCAACGTTTTCTGAAATGGTGACTTTTTGCACGCCAAACGTTTTATGCTCAGAGTAATAACTTACGGGTATACAATTTTACATTTATGTCACGCATACAAAGGAAAGGCAGTCGAAGGAACAAAAACACGAAATACTCAGTTTAAGGCATAAACAAGTAGAAGGAGTCGCAGTCTGTGCCTATATGGGGAACATTTCACCAAAATTTTCTTTGGGAAAATCCCGAGGGTCGCTCTCCCATAGAAGGGGTGATCATTAGGCATGTGCCGCCAACTCGCGTGGACATTTTGGCCTTGTTAAAGATGTTGTGAGGTGGGTAATTTAATTGGCTTGAGGTATAGTCTCGGGTAGGTATCTGGGATACTTTCAGGCATTGTCTTGGATTTGTTAAAATGGTGAAATCGGGGGGTCAATATTTTTGACCGAGAATTCGTCATCATAACTGTATAGCTGGAATTTCAACTTTGATCTCTAGCAGTTGCGCCGCGCATGGGTGGGAATTGTTAGCATTTGTTTTGTACGAACAAAGTAAGTTTAGAGCTGTTATCGTCGAAAACTTCATCGGAACGAATTTCATTTACATTTTTGGAATATTTTGCCGTCTAATGCCCCAAAACATTGTTAAACGGAGGACCATCTGCTTGCTGTGGGTACTACCCTTGCTTAGCTGGTAGGCGTAACGATAACCGTGTAGACGTGTTCCTATAACTGCGAAAGTTTATAATTTCCTTACAATGTATCCGCGTAATAACTTGATACTACTTGAACCCCGATAACATCCCAAAATCGTGTACCTAGGACAAATAATAACAAATATATATTTGTTAACACTAGGCCAATGCGAGAATTTGTCACCTTGTTTACTATTACTAAAACGTTTCACAACTTCGTTCCTTTTTCAACCGAATTGAATAAAAGTCATATCATTAGAAACCCCTTCATCAGCTCTTGATGTTTTATGGTCATGTAAGAATCAAAAGATAAAACATACTTCATTAACAAATATCTTGTTTCGTTCTTGACTGGTAAAAGGTTTTTTTAATTCTAAAAACTAAGTGTTACCAAAACGCGATCCCCCGTTTGACAATGGTTGGAGCCTTCGGTCCACAAAATATTACAAAGCATAGGTGGAATTTGTTCAGAAGTCGTTTTGTGATAACAGTTCTAAACTTACTTCGTTTATACCAACAACTGGTCCATCCTAAGCCTCATAGTCCATAACACCGGAGCAAACGAATGCAAACAATTCCCACTCATGTGCAGTGCAACCTGAGCCGCGAGAGAGTTCTATGTTTTCACGTTTTCCATAGAACCGAGGACATGGCCAATGTCAACTCCCTCAAGTGACCCAAACACTCAAGCCCCATAATTTCACGATTGCTTCATAATCATTTCCTCATTTTTGTTCATATTGGAATCGCCAAGGGAGACTCGTGTGGTAAGGTTCCAGACAACCAGCGATTTCTTGGAAAATTAGTCATTAAACCCGACAACTTGAATTACACTGGGCATTTTTTATACGCGCCACCCACATAAACTAAGAATAAAACAAAACATTTAATCACTAATCTATGAGTCTGTGTTGTTGAATGTCGGAGTAGTTCTGCATGCCGCAGTAGTCATGGCCACGTGCTGATGGACACACAAGTCGTCTCGACCGCGCCCTCACAACAGTGCCACCGACCATCATTGTCACTGCTATCACTCGACGTCACAGCATTTGACGCAGTAACAAGTTCCTCAGCGGCACAAGGGCGCAGGTGGCATCGATTCCGTCGAATTTCTTGACCATTTTCCGTTGCCAGCTAATGAAAACAGCCACCATGTTTTTCTGTGATTTTTGCTAGAAACCACTTTTTTCGATCTTTGGCCAGCACGCGAATTGTTTGGCCCTTTACCAGCGGTGGTACGTCTTTTGCGTGTCAAATGCCTTGCGTTTTCTGTCTTGCGGAAAGTTCAGAATTACGGTCGCTGTAAATCTCGGGACCCAGAAGCGTTGCTGTTACCCTATAGTGAAAAAAGCTCAGCGAAACCTGTACGGAGTCAATGGGTGTGGGTGTATTGTTCAGTAAGGCATTGACATTCTTACAGCACATTACAGATGCGGATCTAGGATATCACAAGGGGGAGGGCCAACATTTTATCCGGCTGTAAGCATTTGCGCAAACCACGATTGTAGATGCGCAAAGCACCGAATGGGGGAGGTCGGAAATTTTTCTGTTTTTTCCTCTAAAAATCAAGCATTTTCCTTGGTTCCTGAAGTTTTTATTATCCAAGAAAAAAAGTCAAAACTAAAAACGCGGAGAACATGTCAAAACAGGAACAAGTGCGATAACCACAGGCTCGAACTCATGATCTGGCGGAAAGGGCACGTGTGCTTTGCCACTACACCACCACGATTTTTCTGCTAATCTTACACCAAGAGACCTACTTGTTTATGGTCCACAGCGTTTGCGCGCGAAACCTACTTCTTTTTGTAATGCTTATTACACGTTTTATATTTTGTGCAATAGGTTCTTAACAAATTTGTTATATTTAAAATAGTCTTTAAATGCCCAAAAGACCAAATCCGTTTTTCGTGTTGGCAATAATGACGGAATTGCTTTGGAAATCGTCTTAAGTTAAGGTTTGACAAAGACAGAATTATGAGTTTCTGAGTGATTCACTAAGGTTTCGATTAAAATTCACATCTTACCAGCAGCTTCTGTTTTTTTCATCGTCACTCAGGTTCCATTTTCTTTAAAGAATGAAGTAAATTTTCTTCATTGCACAGTGGAGCAGACGACGGAAACGGAGTCGTAGTGCGCAGCGCCACTGCCGGTCGCCTGGGATATCGCGGGAGTCGCCTGGGATATCGCGGGAGAGCCTATATTTAGTTATAGTTCCGTTACGGATGCGCCGTGTTCCGAATTTGACACTTGAAATTGATTACGCTCTTGCTGTTTTTTTTTTTTTTTGCGGCAGCCATTAAGCGCTTCTTTATGATAGGCGTGACATAGCCAACATGTCGCTCAATAAACAGGTCAGGGTGACGATGTGGGAACCATTTTCCGATAATATTTCACGAGGACCTCCAAAATAACTGAGCACATTCTTTGTTACTTTAAATAGGCCTAGAACGCAATAAACAAACTAAAAATTTCAATATCGAAAGTAGTTTTCTACCACCAAATTAGAATTCAATTTGCTCACTAGGGCCCGGTCTCTAATGTTTGTACTCGAAATTATTATTGGCAATTCTCTGCTCTTTTGTGCGAACTCAAGATAAGTGGTTATTTGACTGTTGGAATGCGTTATAGTTTACGCATTACGAGTTTCTAGTCCAAGTTTGCACTTGATGACCGTTACATTCGTGCTAGAAACTTGAATAAAAACTCGAAATTTTGAGTTCAAACTCGAACTTTTAGCCTTAATGTTGGGTTTATCAATTGCAAACTAGGACTAATAAATTATCCACGTAAACTCATTATCTGCTCAAGCGTAAAATAATAGACGCTTACCTTGAGTTCGCACAAAAGTAAAGCTGAAAATGCCTAACATAATTTCGAGATCCATGTCGGGTAAAAAGGTTAGAGACTGGGATTTGTTCGTAAAGATTTTTAATTTATGTTGATATCAAAGCAATTTTGAATAGACGAGCTCAATGCACTAGAACCTCATGGATCAAACATAAAAACTTCTTAAATTATATCATTGATTTTTTTCCGCAACAATGTATCATATTCATTACGCCACATCTTAAATGTCAATTGTCATACAGTTTGATTTTACTTTATTTCTGTTTCTGTTGAAGGATGTTATCATATCCGAAAATTTCAGCTGATCCATTCTTGTTTTATTTACCTATATATATTCTACATTTCGTGAAACAATAGTATCCTTGAGAGGATCTGGATCGCCTTATTTAGTTTCAGATTTATTTTCTACGTTCCGCTTTTTGTTTCAAATTTCAAAAAAGCGACCTGTCAACTGCTCGCCACTTCGTCAATTTTTCTCGCCAGGCAAAACATGTCTCTCCTTATTTGGTAGGCGTCGCACATTTCCTTTATATGGAAAATGTGACCTTTGACCTCAAGCGACTTCAAGCAATTGACTGAGCGAATTCGCGCATTTATCATAAGTGGGTGGGAGATCAGAAACTCTGTGACAACCAAAGATTCTTTCCTTCGCACGTATTTCAAAAATCGTAAATTTTGTGATTTTTCTGTCAATTTCCTCATAGGGAAGGTAAATTACTTTGTACCAGACGTATTTTCATCAAGAATTGTTTAAGAGATATTTTTGACGAGCTTTCGCTTTCTATGCCTCTTTAACAGCGGATTCGTAAGAGGTCGACGACAGTTCCTTTATTACTAAAATAATTTGAGGTGATAAGAAAATTTCGAGAGACTATCGAGAACTAGTCAGTACCCTTTCAGCTCGACCCAAGGATTCCAGGCCTTTAGCATGGGTGGCGCACCATAGGGTGCTGGGGGACTTTTTTCAGTGCTGCGCCG
Source organism: Phoronis australis (assembly GCA_002633005.1). NCBI lineage: Eukaryota > Metazoa > Phoronida > Phoronidae > Phoronis > Phoronis australis. The sequence continues at coordinate 52,852 of NMRA01000164.1, forward strand.
CCCGTGTTTCTTGCATGTGCAGTGTTTCTTTGATTGGCTTGCGCTGGAGGTTTTGCATTAATCTTTAATTTCTTTGTTTATTCCGAGCCAGAACACACTGGTGTTTCAGGCCCGTAGCCAGGGGTGGTCGATATTATTCCACGTATCGACCTCGACCTTAATTCGGTCTCGGTCGATACGCGGGATAATGTCTCGTGGGATATTACTTCATGTACGCCACTCTCGTTACGTTTTGTGTATGTAGTTTAGTCTTGGTATTGTCTCGGCTAGGGCTTTTCATCATTTAGTATTTTCTCGGGTGGGTATTGCGTGGTCTGCCAATGTACTGATTGCGTAGGTTTGGATTTTGACGTCACAGTGGCACACCCCTGCCCAGTTTTGGAGGGAACCCATCTCGGGAGATCCTCTTCAAAACGCGTTACTCCCAATAAAGGCGCTTGTGCCTGAACTGTAAATAACCACCGGGTATAAACCTACGTAGTTATTCCGCGAGGGAGATTACGATTTGGCAGGGAAATGTGATGTGTATGCTGGATGTGTTAAAGCAAACGCTCGCGTAAGCCTATGTGGTTCGATCCACTCTAGGAACCAGTACTGTTGCCCGTTTCATGAAAACTGACGTAAGACCCAAGACCAAAAATTTGTCTAAGACCGATATTGGTGCTAAACTGAAACTGAAGAAGAAATTTTATGAAAGACCGTTTCGTGAACACTAAGTCCGTTTTTTGTCTTCGGAAATTATATGTCGGGTTTTGATGAAGATGAGCATACAAACTACGCGGTCGACACCTGTTGTGAATAAAAAAGCTAAGCGAGGCAGTGTGTGAAATACGCTTTCAAAAATAATCCTGGTACTGCAACTAACTCGCCCTGCATTGTTACTACGAGTCTCGGCCGCCTTGCCGGTTCTCGAATCGAAAGCAGGCGATCTTCAATTTGACATTATTAAGGGACCTTAAATTGTGAAAAAATAACGACGAAATTTGTTACTCGACAGTTTGGAGTGATGATAATCTTAAATTTTGGTCATTTAGACCAAAAGCGCAAATTTAGCTTAGACTGATTTCTTTCTTAATTTTGGTCCTAAGTAAGTTCATGAAACGGGCCCCTAGTTCCAAGATCCACTGCGTTGCATCTGGTTCCTAGATTGCATTTAGGGATAACCGACATAAAGCACCACAGCAGTTGAATATTTTAATTACTATAATCTGAATTTTGAAGACTTAAATGTTCAAAATGTGGGATAGATATAATATTACATGCCCTGAACAGTAATGATTTCCCGTATCCAATGTAGCCCCCCCTAGTGGAACTAGGAGGAATTGATACCGTCGGAGCACAAATGAGAAACAACAGCCTCGCCATGTAAATAATCTTTATAAATCTTGTTCTCACCACTACATAAACACTGAAAAATCAATAACTAAAAAACTTATGAAAACGTAGAACTAATCGTAACAAGTAATAGGCCGTGACGAAAGCCATTTTGAAAGCTTGCACAGAAAGCAATCAAACAAATTCCTTATAATTCAATTGTAACAGCAAACAGAACCACTAGTCAATTTTTGAGATATTGAGACGTCGCTCTTTAAACTGAGCTGTGATTGCATATTACTTTGTGTCGCAAAGAGCAGCCACTCCTCTAAGGATCCATTTGTCAGGATTCTGCAAAGTTTTCAAGCTTACGCACGTAATAAACATAAGGTCAGTGCGTTGTGGCTTCTTGTAAACAGGGCACTGGTACATCTTTTGGTCCTTGTTGCCACCTTGATTACTAGTCGCATACATGTGGATCACAGGAATTTGTACAAAAAGCACCTTCGGAAGAGGCTCAGTGAGGCGTGCATTGCGCCTATCCCAAGCCGCACCATCAAGGAATAGCCCATAAAAATTGACCCCTTCTTCTGGTGCCACCGTGATGTCTTCCTTGAACACTTTGAGTACGTCGTTGCAGAGTGTGACTGTGTCAAGAGCCCAACCTTTGTGCGCACGCGTCATCTCCTGGCGCATGGCTGTTAAGAATCCCTGGGGATTAAAGAAACCTGTCATCCAGAAGACGTTGGGTCTACCGTGGAATACCCACTTATAGAACTGCTCGTTGCGCTCGATGAGATCAGTAAACCAAAAGCCGATAGTACTCGATTCCCACGAGACTCTCTTCCAAATGTTGGGCACACGGGCGTCGTACAGATTATCGAGGGCGTCGCGTAGATTCTCGTTCATAATGATGGTACCTTCGATCGCAAGTTTTAAGTCGGTTAGTGTTGCTCTCACGAGTGCTATGACTCTTTGCATACGGTCAATCTCCTGCGAAGAAAATAGTAAAATTGTTACTAATACCGTCATGCGCCACCGTCAGTTGTCCTGAAATGTCCATCTACATGTTTGCGGGAAATGCATTGTAGGCATCCCCACTCGCTGTTTGTTCCCAAAAAGTGCCCATAGCAGAATTTCCTTCTATTCCCCATTACTTGATATTGAACCCTTCGTGCATTTTTATACCGTCTTTTCGAAATAAAGGAGCTACTAATTGAGCTCATGGTTTTTTGCTGTTAAAAAAGGTTTCAAGTTTTGCCAGCAAAAACGTCTATTATAAATTTCTCCTAATGGATATTTACGGGTCGAAATGGTCTTTTTTCGAAGTTAGGATTCCTGTGAAGTTTTTACGCAATTTTTTAAAATAATCTTGTCTAGTCCCAAACTGTTACAATACGTCTTCTAGGAATATTACTTTTTTGACTTCCCAGTTCATCATAGGTGTTTTCGGGTTAGGAAAAAAGAATCCAAATAGCGAACAAGCTGACTTGCAGAAAAAAGCAATAGGTGCTTGCTGCGTTTAGTGCAACATACCTGTCGTAAAAAGATGTTTGATGGCTGAAGATGCCCCATTTTCTTTAAGTTATCCTGCACCTCGTGCTTGACGTAATCCATCGGTAGTTTTGATAGCATATCTTCTGCGTGTCTATACACAACAGCTTCGCGCGTTTCACCAATTCCTACACCGCTGTCCTTGGGCTGAATGTTTACAATAGTGTCCAAAATATCCTTTGCCCTGTTGCTCTGGTACGTGATGTCGGCATTCGGATGCAGGCCAAATACTTCAGGTGAATCAATGCTGGGGAGACATTCGATGAACTCCTCCACTTCTTCGTGTTTAGCTAATCTGGGTATGCTGTAGCCTGCATAAAAGGCGTAGTTTTCTTTGAACATGTGGTCGCCAAACCATACTTTTGCAAAAGTGTTCAACAAGCGCTTATCAAAGTCGTCGGTCACTCTACCACCGTACTGGACTTCGGCAATCATATAGCGGACTGTAGTCCAGGAGACGCCTCGCTTAATATCCAGGTCGTCCAAGTGATTGTGTACAAACTGCACACTGGCTAACCAATCCGAGTAATTGAACTCGTACGGTATATTCCAGCCCAGAGAGCCATATTTTCTTCTTTCTTGCAGAACACTGTGAAGAAATGAAACGGCATAAAGCATTGGCTTCCACTGACACATGTTACTGATGTCCAGAAACTCCTGTGTAATGCCTGCATAAGTGCGTTTCAACCCTGCCTTGACGCCCTGCGGGGGCTCGTTCGTAAATTTGATGGATATCTGTAGGAGATTAATGGAAAAGTTTGGATGTACTTCGGTTGTAATCCAAACTCGGAACTGTTCGTGAATCGTTTCCGTTTCAGTAATGACAGAGAAGAGTTCTTCTAAAAAGTTAAGACCCAAGTGACAGTTTTGTAATAATACCCATCCTCCAGAGACAATCAGGGAGTTTACCAACTTCCGAGCATGTATTTCCTGGCCCTGGCCCATCGATATAGCTTGACAAGAAAGCCTGAGTCTTTTGGATAATGTTTCTATCGCATTAGTTGGATCTGACCCCATAGATAGGAGTCCAATCAGTGGAGTACGACAATTGCTTTCCTCGACGAGCTCTTCTAAGTTAAGAATAACTGGTTTGGCGTATTGCTTTCCTAAGGAACTTGCTATGTAATGTCTGGCCTGAGAGGTAACTCGATCTGCGCACCAAGCCCGAATAAGAAGTAATCGTCGAAATGGGTCCAAAGAGTTATCATACCCATCTGGAATGGCTTCTTCTTCAGGAGCATCCTTCTCATACCACTGCTTCCAAACTTTCTCATTTCTAGGGATTTGGTTCAACAGGTCGGAAAAAGCGTTTAACCTGCTCAGTTGTACCAAATTAAGCCATGTCATGTCCAGGATCCACTTGCACGGTTTCGGCTCAACTGTGTGTAGTTCCAGTGCAGCTCCCCCTTTAATCAACATCTGGAATTCTGGAGGTTTGACGTGTCCAAGATCCATATCAATTCGAAGGGTGAGAAGCAGTGTGAACAAAAATTTATGGGTCTCATAGAGACCTCGACAGGAGTACCTAAACACTTCCTTGGTCAGGTAATCCACTATATTCATGATACGCTTAGACGCTAGTGGAGATCTTCCAGAGCGGTTGACGGACATGTCAAATAGCTGCAGAAACTGACGCAGTGATGTTTGATACATGCAATTTACCATGCTCATGTCACATATCAAAAAGTAAAGAATGCTTCCTCTACTCGCCACAGGTCTGAATTCATCCCTGGCAGTATTGATTTTCGTTTCGGTCTCGGCAGAAATGAGAAGTTTTTCGCTCACGTCTGCCGCAGTTGCTTTTGTGACGTGCAGTACTACTATCAACGACTCATCATCAACTAGTGAACCTTGAGTACTTGTTAGTTTATGTAGTAAATTGTCCTCAAGCGCTTTCATTTTACGTTTGTTGTTCAGAACGTCTTCAATAAGCCGCGTGCGTTCCGCTTCGAGCTCAGCCTTTTCAGCAAGAGTGACTCTGCTCAGAAGCTGATCTTCAAGCCCGCGCATGGTGACGGTAAAATCTATAATTGAAGTGCGTGCACTAATTTCTGGAGTATACGCTGGATTTGGTAGTTTAGTTGTGATATACAAGAAAAATCCACTCATGACGTCACATTCTTTGTCACCAACCTGAACTTTTAAGATTGTCCCCGATTTGATGAAATTGCGTTCGAGAAGATTGTCTAGAATTGGATCAATTTCTTCTTCAATGTCCTCAATTAGTAGAGGTCGGCCTAAAGATAGTGAATCTTCCAAGTGGTTTCTAAAGTATTTATGGTTGAGTGACGTCACCTGGAGCTCTTTGTCTTTCTCTTTGTTTTTTATCCAAGTTTTACCTTGAGCTTGGGGGTCGATAAGCAATGGATATCTTGTTGCTTTTGTGACAATTATTCCGTTCTGAATGGACAGCTCGTTATTAGGCAGTCCTTGGATATTCCATTCACAAACTATTGAGTTGTCAACCAAAGCTTCAATAATAGACAGATTTGGCGTGTATGGAATCTTCCGCTTTTTAAGAGTTTTTTCCCATGATGACAAAAGACCGAGCCTGAACTCCTGATTGAAGGGTCCAGCGTATGATAGGAATCCTGTAAGTATGAGTACGTCGCCTACCAGTCGATCTATGCTGGCCATGAGCTCCTGACTTACAGTTGTCCACCTTTCTCGTTCGCCCGCCAAACCAGTTATAAGTTCTGTGGCGGCGTTCATCTTTTTTCTGCAAGCCATAGCTCCGTCGCTTACGCGTTTTTTCTCGAGCATCGCGGCATCGTACTGATCCTTTGAACGTGCAAGATCTTGCTCTTTCTCATCCAGAGTAGCCTGTGCAGCATTGAGCTCAACTGTGGCTGCCTCTAATCTATTTTGCTGTATGGCTAAGTTAGCCTTCAGGGGGAGGACATCTTTATTTATTCCAAAAAACACAGACATGGCAACTGTCCAAGACAGTAACCCTGCAACATCTCCACAAACCTTCTTGGCACATTCCAATGTATAGTCTTCCATTTCAAGGTAAGGAGCTAATAATTCCACAGTTTCATCGTTTATTATGTCCTTTGGGAAATTCAAAAGACTGTTGAGAAAGGTGGATTGTCCCATAAGTTTGAGCGATTCTCCCCAACTTGGTTTCGGACAAGGCCTTTCGGGGTCTGCTGTGACAGTATCCATTTTCTTCTGAAAAAGGATAAGAACACAATCCATGATTCTCATAATCAAGTGTGGAGGTTTTCCAAGTTTCTTTACTGTTGCAATATGTGTTGGTTTGATAGTTAATAAGGCTGCTTCAGCTGCCTCAAGTGCTGGCTTCGCGGCTTCCAGCTTTGTTTCAGCCAGTGCTTTGTCAACGCCAATGGCATCAACAATAGCTTGAGCTTTGTCTTTTACTTTCTGAACGGCAAGTTTCACCTTTTCGGCTGCCTGTGCACTCAGTGTTACTATTTTCAATTCTTCGTCAGCCTTTTTGTTGGCAACCTCAAGCTCCTTTTCTTTGATTACCAATTCTTTTGACAATTGATCCACTGAATTCGATGCTTCCAACAATTTAGTAAGGCCCATATTCATCCTGGTTGCCAATTCACTTATGGCAGCATGTTTTTCGTTATAGATTGTCTTATATCCGTTCAGAAATGACAAATATGATTTTGGCGTGACGTAGGTTTGGCGTCTAAATCGTTCAAAGTAGTTTTCACATGTTCCTTTAACCATATCGTGAACTTCTCCCATCATTTCTGTCAGCTGTGTCTTAGAAGAAGCAGACGCTACTATTTCAAATGAGGAGAGAAGGTACGTTGAAACCGCCACCAGGGCATCGCAAGGCCACGTTTGAAACCAGTTAATAGTACATCCGGATATTAGGCCTGGAAATTTTAATGCCCTGCTTCTAAATTTTTCTCCCACCGGAGAGAAACAGAGGACAATGTGCAAGTTTCTTCTAACCCTTGAAATAAAATATTCATACAAAATTTCAGGCGATTGAGGTGCACGAGGTTTTTCAGCTTTCATCACGTGACTCAGCTCACCAATAATCTCGTCAAGCTCGTCCCTTGCGAAGAGGTTTGAAATATCTCCAGAGCTAAGGACACTGTTTAGATACTCGAGGAAAGATTCGTCTTTTACTTCGTTGTCGGTGAAGATAAACGTCAAGCCTTTTCCGTGCTGTCCTGTTTCCCGATACATGTATTTAATGTCTTCCAACAGGTTAGCGACGTTATAAGAACGACTAAGTGTTATCTGGAACGTTAGGTAGCCCGCAATAAAAGAAGCCAAGCGTGTAATAGATTGTTTTCCGGAACCTCCCACTCCTACCAAAAGCGCTGCTCCTCGAGGAATAGCAAGAATTCGAGCGACCTTGACAAGGTTAATAATGCAATCCTTGAAAAATACCATATCCATTCCTGTCCCTCTAACTTGTTCGTTGTACTGTTCCATGAAATGGTTCAAACGATCACGAACCGCTTCAAAATCCCTTATGCCCTCGTATACCTTTGGCATTTCAAGCATTGCATCATCTATTTCTTCTTCTCCTGTAAATTCTGGAGGGTCTCTCATAAAGTTAACAAAGTATGTTTGATCTTCAAGAAATGCAGCGCAAGTGTCACCCAAGATTTGACTCCCAACATTTCTCAAGGTTGCCTCAAACCACTGTTTATCTTCAAAGTTTACGAACCTGTCTGCTATAGCACGGGTACATTCATGTTTCCACAGTCCTAAAACCTGATCTTCACTTGAACACTCCTGGGGTTTTATCTGAAGCATACCTTCCCAAATTCTGGAGAGGTCTCTCAAATTGAACACATAATGGAATTTGGCAGGAGTTGGTAACATTTTCGTTTTAGTCTTTTGCCATATTATGCGCGTCGTTCCTATTAAACTACTGATAATATTGCAGGCTTCGTCAGAGAATCTTTGAGGACAGAAGTAGCCACATCCGATTGTTCCAAAAATAGAGTCAATGGAATTGTTCGAGGGTATAGTGCAGTTGAATATTGAGAACTGTCGCTTTAATCTTTCGGGTATATCGTTACGGCCTCCACCAGGATGTATCATGGCCGCGATGTATTGAATATCCACAATATTTGTGAATTCTCCCGGTTTTTCTAGGCTGTAAAAACCTTGCATTTCTATGGTTTGTCGCGTGATTTCATTTGTTACTTGGTCACCCCATTCATTGATTAGAGGCATGTTGATGTCATCGATAAACACGGTCATCTTCCGTCCTCCTGGTGGACCAAAAGTACTACCCATGCGTTTGTCAACGTAACTTTCAATGTTTTTTTGGAACATTAAAGGAGATGTTGCGGAGGAGAAGTTGATAACCTTTACTAGATGTTCTTCAGGATTTTTCTGTGACATAAACCCATTAATCATCACAGTTTTGGCAGTACCCTGTTCCCCTATAAGCAGGACACATCTTTCCTGGTGGGCTATAGTTTCTATTAAGAAAGTCGTGCGCACGTTGTCCACATTTGGTACTAGAATTGATGAAAACTCGGGAATGGAATCTGTCGGATAAACGTACTGTTCTACACGCTGAGACCAATGTTCCCATTCGCCATTTGTATTTACCATATACTCAAACAATGTTTCGTTCGGCTGTATATCGGGAAATGGTAAGTGAGGGAAATTCTTCAACATGAACGATTCCATCTTGGCACGGTCATCTAACTCAACCAAAGCCCCCAAGCTCCACATAAGTGCAAAGACAAAGATCTTTTCGTGAGTTTCAATAGTCAGTGATTGCGCATGAAGTTCATCAGTCAATGGAATCAGTCCCCCGACGATATTACAAGCTTGTGCAATAATGTTACATTGATAGACCTTCATCTTCTTATTCAGCGAGTGTTCGACGAACAAATATAGCTCATCAAAACAACTTTCAAACAGAGGAATGAAGATGTCACGTTCTCTTTGGATTCTTCGTCGAAGCCATCCCTCTACAAGCGGTCGCCAATCAAGAACTGAGGAGCTCATGAAGACCATACCATTTCTCGAAACTGTAGCTGGTGATGCGTTATCAATATTATGGACTTCAAAAAGGACCTTTGAATTGGCTGCCATTGGAATTCTGTCGCCATTTGCTAGCGTAAGTGTCTTATTGTCGTCTAGAACTGAGTTCAAATTTTCAATCCAGACAGCATCAACTGGACCATCAAGAACAATCCATATGTGATCATTTTTCTTAGATTTTAGGCATCTCCTCCACAACGTTGAAAATATGCCATCTGTCCAGTCATTTGTGGCTACATCTAACCGTCCAAACATGTGTGCTGCCGTAATAGCTTTTGGGTTCATCCTCATTTCCCTGTGGGGTTTTCCCAAAGTCGTGAAGGCTTTCAGCAACATGTGAATGCAACACGTTTTTCCAGCGCCACTTGGACCTAGTGTCATTATTCCGTGTCTTACTAGCACTGTTTCGTACAGTTGGAAGATTTTAAGGTTCCATGGTGGATGGTTTGTGAGACCTTCTTCTTCCATATGGTGTGCAAGAGCCACTTGCAAGTCCAAATGTTGTGCCCCTTCCATTTTGATACCGGGAAATAGGTCTTCCACCAGGCTAAGAAAAAGTGGTTCGTCTTCATCTACTAGTTTGCTTAAATTCATATCCCTAAGAACCCTCATCACAATAGTATTCTCACTTTCAACAGAATGAAGGCGCTTTTGAGCCCCAAGAGTGCGAAGAACGGAAAGAATGTTCCTGAGACCAAAATCATAATGCACTTGCTTTGAAAGTTGTTCCTCACACAGTTTGTACAGTGTAAAAAATTTCTGCGCAAGTATGACATTGTCAACAAATCCACAGCTGGCCAGTTTAACTCTTATGATAATCTGGCGATCAGGAACCATCATTGCTACAGTTCTAAATTGAATTTTTAGGTTCTCTGGAAGCTCTTGACGCCCGGCATAACCTGGATTCATCGTTATGAATAGACCAAATTCGGGATTTAAGTCAACAGTGTCACCGTCTGAGAAGACAAAACTCTTCTTTCTTTCCTTCTTTGCAGAGAGAATTATGTAAATCTGTTGTGCGGCTACAGACAATACTGGTAGATCAATACGGTTGAATTCGTCGAAGCAGCCCCACGATCCAGACTGAGCTAGACCCTTGAATATTCGACCTAAACCCCTGAAATCCATTTGATCAGAACAGTTAAAGACAACCACATACTTGCCGAGCGCCTTACCCATATCTTTTGTAGTCTCTGTTTTACCAGTTCCAGCAGGACCAGCTGGTGCTCCTCCCATTGACATTCCAAGAGCTTGTGCCAGTGTTATGTAGCATCTGTCAGTGAGAGGTGTTATAACTAGACGGTCGGTATTACCCAAAAATTCGTTCTGATACACAAAGTCAACGTCTGTTATAGACACGGTGCACGTATCAGCGTCTTCCCTAAAATAGAATCGACTCTGCTTTAGCCATTCAAAGTCTGTCAAAGATCGAACGTGCATTTTACACAGATCTTCGAAAATGTCTCGTTGGTGGACGTGTATGGTTATGAGAGTTTCAAATTTGAGTCTCTCGAATTTAGACAGATCCATAGTTGTTTGGTTGATCAGCATGTTCAGCCAGTCCAGAAATCTTTGATTTGTTATCGGCATGATCTTTTTATCATATCTTGTGTGAAGTAGAGCGTGCTCTGAATCCCGTGTCCAAATTATTTGCAGAGTTAGAAGGCTAATCTGTGCTATAGAATGCTGCAAGAAAGATAGTAAATCGAAGTCGTCAAGCGATATCTGCACTGCAACTTCACGTATGATTATATGCAGCGCTTTTCTTTGCTTCGTCAATAGTTCTCCAAGCCAGCACTCTACATTCCCACGTGCATTTACTGTGTCTTCTAGCTTGATAGTTTCACCTTCTCTGGAACTCACTGATATAATACGATCATAATCTTTTTGGTGGAACGTAACGCTGTTGAGATTATCAAAGATGCCAGCTAAATGAGACTGGATGGTATGCGAGTCGCTTGCTTGTCCTAAAATCTCCAGAAGAGCTGGGTCTGATACGAAGAAAAATCTCGGGAAGATTTTTCGTTTTGCTTCAAGGTAGCCTGTGAGAGATTTCTGACAAAGTTCTAACTGCTCGAGCAAATGCGGAAGCAAGTGGCCCAAAGTTTCGTCTCCAGTACAACAGGTTATTACGTTGGGCATTTCACGGGCCTTTATCATAATCTTTATCCAAGACTTGTCGATATTTGAAAACCGCTTTGCTTCTTTTGGTAACTGTTTTGCTATATCACCTCCAACAAATACAGCTTCTAGATAAATCCATAGATTTTGTACTGTCAACCAGTTGTCGATGATTTCTGCCGTGTTAGATAGTTTATTGACCCAATCTTGTATTGATTTTTTGAATGGCGCATTATATCTGTTACTGACGAGCGAACTGAGGATCATAAGACTGTCTTCGACATTCGCTACAATATCCATTGTTTCGTTACCTTTGAGAAGTAGCTCGCCTCTTGTCTTGAACTGACTGAATGAGAATACCTGCGCAGTCCAATCAATGGTTACTTGTTTGAGTTTTGCCTCTATATCTCTTTCTTTCATGGCAGCGATGCAAGTGTCTTCGATTTCATCTTTAAACTCAAGCAGCGGGGCTTCCATAATGTGCTTTAGAGAAAAGGTTTCAGAATTTATGTCGAAAGAATGACCAGTTATTTCAGCCAAACGACTCCAGTGCCGTTCCTTCATGGCATTATTGGCCATATGCTCCAGCAAAGGACATGTTTCATTGAAATCGTCAATTTTCTTTTTAAGGTCCAGAAATGCTCTCCATTCTTTTAACCCCTTTGGCAATTTTCTGCACCTGTTTTGGAATTCCACGAGGTCCGTGTTGATTTTTGCTATGTCCACATCAGTCCAAAGTAAGTCATAGTAACCATTAATACTTGTCATGACAGCGTCGTACAAACTGTATAGTTTGTGTAAAAGTACTAACTGCTTCCGAATTTTTTGCAAGGCAGGGTAATCCTTTACCTCTAGCCCAAATAGTTCTTGGCCGGCTGAGTAAGTTTCAAAGTTGCGCCAAAGTTCATCAAACTTACTTTGAAACACCGTAAGTCGATCGCTGGCTTCATCTGGATGAATTCCGTCTTCCATCGGACCCTCCTGTTCGTAATCCTTCACAAACTTGTCCAGTTTTATTTCAAAAGCTGCCACAGACTCGAAAAGCTCCTGTTTGAAACCTGGTTGTATTTTCACAAGTGTATCTTGAAGATCACTAGCGACTTGCAGCAGCTTTGTGAAAGCATAGCTTAAACCATCTACTTTGTTGCTTTCGTCAGAAGCCATTTCTACACCAAAGGCGGATAGCATGGCATATGCTTCCTCAATTTGAGACTGACTGACATCGATTTCGATATGTCGATGACGAACTCTCTCAAGAGACGCCATTGTTTGTCTTACGTCCTCCAAGTCTTTTATTGGCCGACCAAGCTGTCTGGCTTCTTCGTCAATAAATTCGAATATAGAGTGAAGCTGGCGTCTAAACTTTTCATTAAGGTGCTTGGCGTAGACCATTTGCCAACTCTTTATTTCGACTTTAAGAGCCAGTTTCAACTTTTCTGTTTGCATCCAAATTGGCCCAACTGCAATTCCCTCTGGAATGTCCTTAATTTCCTCAATATACTCTTCGTATTTCACAATTTCTTCTCTGAACTCAGACAGAGTTGGATTGCGTTTAAGAAACTGACTCACAGTTTCTTCACGGTCATCCTCCCACAGGAAGCTGTACTTTGAGTATACAGAAAGCTCCTTTTGAACGAACTCTCGGCAGCTTGGAATGGCTGCGCTCAAAGCAAGGATATATTTTGTGACGTCTTTGTGATCTGCTACACTTCTGTAGTAGTTCTTAAGGTTAGTAGGTGATATTTCACTTACGTCATCAGTTCCAGCGAAATGCACAGTCGACAGACCACTTTCGAGTGCAACTGGAAGTTTTTGCACCAGATATCGATCTTGACCCCAAAGTGCAATGTGTTGACTCACTTCAATTACATTGTGGGTTACTTTCGTGAGTGTGTGTTGTATGTCTTCTAAACTTGGTTTCATCACAACATTTGGAATTTCTAATACAATGTCTGTTTTAAATATTGGATAGTTCTTCTGCTCAGACCTATCTTGTGAATCTAGAGTACGGGTTTTGCTTGCTAAGAACATGCGTTTTCTGACGGTATCAAGAGAAGTTCTAGTAGCTTTCACCAATGCGTCTAAATTCTTCTGGCTATACAAGTTCAGAAGTTCAACGCACTCCTCACGGACCACTTCGGCCTTTTCATTCAATTGGTCTTTACTTCTTGTTCTACCCCGCCAGTCGTAGTCCGGACCAATAACAACCCCAGCTTTATTCATAAACATTCGAAGAATCCTCACTACTGTGTCTTCTACCTTCTGACTTTTGAAGTCCAAGCTCTTACCACATTTAGAGCAATTTGTAATGGCGTTTTGTAGGAACTCGTCTAATGACCATGTTGTGCCGATTTCTGGCAAAGGACAGAGAATCGTGAGAGTCATGTTCTCTAGTGTGCCGTCTATGTGCGATTCTTTAAGACTGCTTACTTGACGAATGTGAAATTCTACGTCATCGAGTTCTTTTTCAGCCGATTCAAAAAAATTAGTTAAGCCTAACGAGGCCCACGTGAGAGACAGAACTCCCGGCCGAAAAATACTATCCAACTTTTCTAGAGACGGTTTCATTGCTCCGGTGTACAACTGAGGAATCATTTCTCTGATGCAACAATCCCGTTGTAAGAGGTACTCCAACTTCTCACTGTACATTTTGAATCTCTCTCGATTATAGAACAGCATCTTTACGGCGTCGGGCAACTCAAGATCCATCTTAACCAAAGCGTCTGCCTCTCTCATAGTTTCCAGAAGCATTGGATCAAAATTGACAAACAACTCCAACGTTTCGGGATGTCTGATGAATATCGGTACAAAGAGAGATGACATGACGTTGTCCACCTGCTTTACCCATGCCCTGTAATACAATGTTTCAAATTCTATCAAAGTGGTGGCAAACCTATTGAACATTTTTATTATTGGTTTTGCCTTCTTAGACTTTAGTAATGTTGGGTGTTTCTCAAAGATGTCCATGGGATCTCTTATTCGCCGGTATAGATGTCTTGCCCAAGCAATCTTTCCTGCCACAGGTGGCATGTCTCTGTAAGTAGGAACGTCAGATTTTTGCTTGTCATATAAATCTCGCATTCGCTCTAATTCTTGGCCATAGTAGACAAGAATGCTCTTGTATTTATTCCTGATCTGGTAGTCGTCTATGATTCCAAGGTTTTCAAATTTATTCAGCAGACTAACGGCACTGCCTATATCTGTTATCTTTTCAAAGTTGTTGTCCAAAAAGTTCTGTATTTGAACCTCGAGTTCGCCAATACATCTCTTGAACTCCTCGAAGTCGTCGTCAAAGTCTTTATTTCTGTGATCCATCATGTCATACGGCTTCTTCTTCATTTGTTGGATGATGTTGCTGAATCTAACAACGAGAGGTTCTACGCCTTCTATATTTGATGCACCGATCACGCTGTATTTCTCCATTGTGTTGAATAAGTATACCAACTTATCAATTCTTTTGCAGAAGGCATCAAACTTTCCAAATATGTACATTTCCGAAAATTCAAAGGACCTTTCTTCAGGACTTTGTTGGTTCCGTTTGGTCACTCGTCTAAAAGCGTCTTTGTATTCGGTGTGGAGACGGGTACACGATTTCAATTTTTCCATCAGTGGACCTCTTTCTTCGTCCCATATCATTTTTGTCCCTTCTTCGGTCACGTATGACTTGCATGCCTTCACCATTTGGTTTGTAACCTTTCGGAATATTGAAGTCATTTTCTCAGGTGTGTTGTAGTACAGCGAAACATTGTACACCATTCGTATGGCATTGATGAGGTTTGGAATAGAATTTATCATGGAGACTGGGTCGCACCTGTAAAGAGGCAAGCACACCTTTTCCAATGTACTTAGATATTTCACGTTGTCTTTGGCTTCATTTGCCGCATTGGTGACTCGTTTGTCCAAATCGACCCATTTCTTTATGACTCGCGACTTGGCGTTCTGTAAAGTACAGATCACCATTTTACACTTATGCCCTTGGTTGTGTTGCAGTACCGAACCAAATCGAGCTTGCAGTAACTTCCAGTGCTCGATCTCGGCCATTGGGCCCGTGTTGTCGGCTTCCCTTCGTATTCGGTCACTCTCTATAATGACGCGCTCAATTTGCTTGCACCAAGTAAGCACTAGTTCTTCCATCTTTCGGACTGTTTCGCTGCTGTGTGACGCGTGCGCGCAATCGACAGGTGTGTGCAAGTCACCCACATTTAAGTGACTCGAATCTGCGAGGTGCACAGTCCCGTCTAGTGAGTTTTGTGTGACGTCAACATATTCAACAAAGTTGTCAAAGTCGTTGAGGAATGTTTTCTTCATTCTTTCAGAAAATATAACGTCTTTATCAATGTTCCAGCCGCCATGCATGGCGTGCAGCTGCGGCCTGTAAACGTTCTTGAGAACTCTGTTCATTCCATTCAGCAGTCCCTGCCTTGCATCCAATACACCAAAGAATATTTCTTCGCTTATGTTCTTCATGTTAATAGCAACGTCCACTCTGGTTCGTAAGAAGTAGAGGCAGATTCCAGTCAGAGCTGGTCCGCAGCCATCGGTCATAAACAGGCGCATGTACTTGCCGCCTTTTACAGTACCTGGAATAACGCGCCCACATTCTTCGACAAGCAGCACGTCGGCTTCTTGGTAGTATACTTTAATACTTTTCGACTCTCCCTTGAAGAACGCTTCCAGATAATTGAGGTGTTCACAGCTGTCTAATATAAATTCTTCTACTGCGTGAAGATCAAGGTTGAGGTAGCAGCTAATGTAGTTGAAAATGAAGCCATGTTCACTTCGGAGCCTGACTCGTCTTAGTTCTCGCTCTTCCTTAGCTCTTACCTGGAAGCAAACCACCAACTTACGGGTTATGGTAATATCAACTTACTGTGCCTTCTGCGTAAGAATATTGGACACTCAATGAACGATGTGCAAAATAATCAACGCGGTTCCAGGTTCCAGAGTTGCTGTTCATGGTAATTAGTTCAAAAGATTAAATTTTCGCAACTTCTTTGATTAGGAACCTGGAAGCAAAGGAAAATTAAAATTTTACCTGTCTGCGCTGCTCATACTTTGAGTGGACAGCATCTAGCATTCATAACTGCATTGCCAAAGATTGCTGAGTACGCTACATCAGCGCATTTCATTAACGCCAAACACGCCAATCCATTTGTGGCATCATTTACGTGCTCCAATATTATTGTTTGTTATGAATGGGTACCATGCTCCAATATCCGACTACATGAAACTGTCCCAAGTAGAGATTCAACTAAGTTCCCCTTTTTTACTCCCAAATGCCAGGTTTTCATATCACACGATGACCTCCTCTTTTACTCATTTCATTGTCTAATAAAATGCCAAAAATTGAACCCTTATTTCAATGAAAATAATCAGGGAAGCATTCCCTAAATTAGGGACGTTGTATGAAAAGGTCCCTATTTATTTTCAATGATTGGTAACTCAACATAGAGCGTACTCCAGATATGTATCAAAAGGTAACAATTGATTTATCAATGAAGACAATAGCATTAGAAAGTGCAACCATCGTTTAAACAACTCCGCAAATGCGGCGTGTGGATTTTTATTGTACAAGGATGAAACTCGAGCTGGTTCGTAGAGAAAAATAACATGTGTTCAGTATGATGTATGAAAAGCTTCTGGTGTGATAGTATAAAGTTATTACATATAACTTGCAAGTGAACCTATTCTACCAATCAGAATGCGCGCCAAATACAGAACTGACCAATGGAGAAGAAGCTTGGGCTGGGATGTTTGTAAATACAAATCAAGACCTAACAATAGGGGCAGCTGGATAGGATTATAGAATTAAGCTGCTACAGGTAAGAAAATACAATAGGTTATCAGTGTCACTAAGTCCATAAACATCTGGGCCCAGTTGCATAAAAGTTATACGCCGTATAGCAACAATGACGTCGCATTATCACGCGTCACGATGTTACTGTTGAACAATGCACTTGATGTCATGCAACAATCAAACTTATCCAGCGGATGTCTTTTGAAGCTTTATGCAACTCAGCCCTGATGTAATACAGTCTAACAAGTCAACTGAAATCTATCGGAAATGAAACATAAACAAGTGTAACGAAATAAGATCAATTCCATGAAGAAGTAAATAGATGTACGTCCAAAGAATATCCGTTAAGCTTGGTGACGACCGGGGAGGGCTGTCTCGACAGGTGTCTTACAAATCAACAGATTAACCCACACCCCGTACGTTTCACCCCTAAGTGCAGGCCTGAAGCCTCCAGAGTGTTATGGCTGTAAGAGTAAAAGTGAAGCTTTTTAAGAGGGTTACCTTTTCATGCAATGGTGATTCGTTATTTCATTGCCTGGAGACTTCGTAACATTTTGTACATAATTTCTGTACAAAAATAATCCAACTTCGCATTTAATTTAGTGCCTGTTAAAACAATCGGAGTCATTTTTCAATGTTATGAAACCAGGTCAATTTTCAACGTTGAAAAGTGGGCCTTTTAGATCAGTTTTCATGGGGTCAAAATTTAATGCTACTTCGTAACATGGTACGAGTTAAAATTATACTTAAGTTTCTTTACTCGTCATACTTCACGTTGCCTATTTCTGTAAAGCTCTTTGTCCCGACCTGGGCTCGAACCCGGGACTTTCTGCAATCCGTGCAGACGCTCTGGTCTACCGTGCTTTAAGAGCACATTCATGCACATATACTGCGACTCCCTGTTATGCTACGGTCACCTTAGACACGTAAATAAGTATTTACAGTCAGTCGGCTGCAGACGGAAATATACTGGAGCATAATCTGGATTAAATTTCGCAAATCAAAACCTTTCCATTGATAGTTGCAGTGCCAGTTAAGCAAACGATAATAGGTGTGCTTTTTTCTTCATGAAATAGAAACGGGCAATTCGTTACAAATGCCACAACAAATTTAATGTTCACACAAAACCCGTAATCAAAAATATATATTTGCTTTTCTTAAAGAAATGTATATCATTGCGTTTCTTTAAACTTATTTACAAAATTAGCAACGCGACTGCACAACTTTACTTCCACTGGAACTTCCCAACTTTGAAGCGTTTATTTGATAATGGTAACAACACACAAAACAGACAACTTTGCCTCGTAACCTCTGATCACGTGAGCCAGTATTAAGCAACAATCCCACGCATAAGACCTTGGACACTGCACTCCACAAGCTAATTGATTACGATACTGTATTCCAAAGTTAATTAACAACAGTGGATACCAATAATAACCATTCTAGAAAAAGATAAAACACCATGCATTTCAGGGTTTCTCTGTCAAGTTGCAACGCAGTATGCACAAAACGGTTTAAGTTGCTCCTAAGCAAGAACCGCAAATTGTGCAGCGCATGGCAACTTGGAAACTACCCAGAGCGATTGCTACAGCTGTGGCAGGATAACTACATGTATAAAGGACGCTTCGTAATAGATAAATAAGTTTGTCCCTACCTGCTTTTCCCTCAGCGTCTCGGCTATTATCATTGATGGTGCCAAACTCTTCCGTTGACCGAAGCGGGACACGCCCCTCGTCACCTGACTGCCACCGAGTCTTTGATTGACAGACATGCTTTTGTTCAAGTTTGCTTATGAGCATCAATGGAAAGTCTATAGAGCATAACATAAGAATTAACATTCACCAACATGAGGTTATTTCAAGTGAAAAATTATAAGCAAAAATGCATCGTTCTCGTTTTTCCTTCCTCAGATGAGAAATGGTTCCTGAGTTTACAAAAAATGGTAGTTCGTTACTCCTTGAGATGTCACACCATAGTCAACTCAACTTGTAGAACCTGATTTCAGGCATCTAACTAATCACTTCTTTTACTCCTTTCCAATTCGACTAAAGAACAATTTGGACCCAATTTGAGGACGGGCGGTCTAAATTAAAAGTTGCTTTGTGATAGAGACGAGATCATACCCATCGTATCCAAAATCCTGTATAGCTAGCCAGCCAGCCACTTATATAGCTGCATGAAGACTAATGACAAAATATAGCTTTGCACCTAGCCTTGGTGCAAAGCTGTACACTAAATGTGGGTAAAAAAGCTGGCCAAATAAAATCTGGCACTTTCTCTTGAGTAAACTTAATTATTTACCTGTGTTGGAGAAATTGAAGTTTTATCGTTATTCTGCTGCTAAAATTGTGGTAGCCTCTACAATCAGAAACCATACGCCATCAATTTTGCGTCACCTATTGGCCATTTTATTTTTTCCCCGATCTTTCAATCAACCATTCTTCTCTTCCACGATGTTGCGTACATGTCACAACAAATTATCGGAACTGGTTTCATTTCATTACAAGTTTTTAGTATTTTAATACCAGCAAACCAAATTTTAGAACACATTTGCTGCTTCGACGCTGTCACTATCTCCCGAGAGAAGTCGAACAATTTTAGGAAATGGTGCGTGTGCATGTCACAAATGTACTATTTTCATATTTTCAAAACGACGAAAAACTTTTATTCATTGTGCGACAAAATGACGTTTATTTGTTTTGTTTTTTTTAACTTAAACGGCTGCAACGGGCAAGGTGAGTGTCGGCTGACCTGCATTTTGCATGCACGCCTGCCGGCCGTTCGTTCTGTATGTTGCTATGAGTTGCACGACGAAGTGACGAGCAGAACTACCCGAACTGTGTGAAAATTCGGGGTCTAATGGAGCTCAAAACACAATGGTGTCTAGCTGTATTTTGTCGATAGGCTTTATAAGCTAACTCATGGGCGCACCCAGAGGGGGGGGGGTGCTCGAGGGGCTCCCCCCAATTTGGCGACTTGGACAAAAAGGTCCGCCTCAGTAAAACAAAAAGTCCGGGTAAACGAGACAAAAGTCCACAAAGTCCACAGGAATTCGGCGCGGATACACGATTGGCAGGCCTGAACCTAGTGGCCCCATTTTAGTCCTCGTTGATTTCTTTCAGTAAAAGGTCCGCATATCGAAGAATTCGAGCCCCCCATATTTTAGGCTGAACGTACGTATGTAACTGGCAGGCTAAATCA
The DNA here is from genome assembly GCA_002633005.1 of Phoronis australis. Taxonomy (NCBI): domain Eukaryota; kingdom Metazoa; phylum Phoronida; family Phoronidae; genus Phoronis; species Phoronis australis. Next base: position 72,845 of record NMRA01000164.1, read on the forward strand.
AGAGAAACTGTTGTTCCATAGTTATAATAAATATCTTGGAAAGAACTGACAGTTCATTGTTGCTTGAGTCCATCCTCTACAAGTGGACTCCTTAGGTTTCAAGGAATAGGATCCTCTTGCTCTTTGCTAGCCTTGGTGTAAAGCTGTGTACTAAATATACAGCTTTGCGCCGATGTGGGTAAAAAAACTGGCCAGATAAAATCTGACACAAAATTAGTGTCATTAAAACTGCAGTATTCCTTGAGTAGACTAAATTATTTAACAAATCGGAATTTGCCGTACCGTCCTTGACCTCGAACCTCAAAGGAGAACTGATGCGTGGGCTTTTGGGGAACATTTTTGTGCTTTGACAGCGAATTTGTTGCGATCTCGCTGGAGCAGAACACCGTGAATGGTCAGTATTAAAAGAAAGAAAATTACTAATGGTTTGTTGAAATCCTATTTTGTGTAAATTTATTGAGTTTGTGTTTGATATGGACGGCTGAAGTGAAACATCCGTGGAATTCCTTGTCTCGAGTGTCATACCTTACAGTAGGAAGAGATAACCATCCTGGTTATCTCTTCCTGCTTATAGTGTATTGGGGACGATCAAAAGCTGAGGACGCCTGTGCTGCGAAGCTGTTATCATCTCCCCAGAGATGTCGCGAAATTTAGAAAATGGCGCGTGCGTGTGTCACGAACATACTGTTTTCAAAACGACGACAGGACTTTTATTTGTTAGACGAGGCGTTGGATTGCGCAGGAAAAAGACGTTTATTAGATTGTTTTCCACTTAAACGGCTGTAACGGGCAAGGTGGTCGTTTGATTCCCATATTTTGCATGCACCCCGTCCAGTCTTTAGCTCTACATGTTGATACAGGTTTCTCGGCGAGGTGACGAGCAGAACTTCCCTGGCTGTGAGAAAATTCCGGGGTCTATGGAAGACAGTCTATAGCTAGCTGGCTGGCTAAATGGTACCTAGCAGTATTTTGACGATAGTCTTCATACAGTTAACTGGCTGGTTAGTTCTTTGCAAGACCAAATCTGAGTAAAAAACAATTTGATACCAATTTTTTAACCGTTAGTGGTCCAGTCAAAGGTTAATTTCTTCAACGGAACGCGAGTTCATAGACGCTTTAAAACGTTTCTGTCAAATGTCTCCATTTCGTAGACTTATTTTCATCACGCTAAGCTGACATACGTATTCATAAGGTCGTATCCACAAAATTGTCGGCGCCCTGTAGACTTGGAAAATATGGGGTACTCCTTTTAGTCTTACAAAAAATAAGTTCATAATGCAAAATTGTTGATTTCATGGAAAGCACAGACAAAAAAACAACGGCATTTAGGCCTAAATTGATAGTCCACATATGCCGACTAAAAATTACATACCTTTTTATTCCTGTTCCACAAACTTCCACTTGAGTGTGGAATATCGCAAGAGTTTTGAGAAAACGCCATTTCGCAACTAAAAATGCATTCAAAATAAAACATTAGCCTAAAACGCCGTCGTGAAAGCGCGTGACGCGTTCATTGCTTTTTTTCCATTTTTCCGCCACATCTTTACGAACAAGACACAGGCGCTTGAGTTTATCGCAAATGACGTCACTCAATAATATATATATAAGAAAACATAAAGGTTGGACACTTAAACTTTGCCAAGCCGAGGCTCCCAACTTCAACCGTCCAAAATCCAAATAAAATCTGCGTGCACCTCCCTCAGTCTGATGTTGCATAAACCTTCGAAGCCTTATCTTTCCTAGATCCCATTAACTGTCTTCGTGAGTGGTGAATTGGCGATGGAATTTCCAAAACAATCTCAAAACTCTGAATTCAAGGACCTGAAATAGTAAACATGGCAGATTTCAGTTGTGCTTCAACTTGTACGCCTGTCGTAGGTGAAACTTCGAGTTTGAGCAAGCAACCTATATTTCAAATTCAATAATTCTAATCCAAAGCTCAACTAATTGAGAATGATTAATGATTATTTGTAACTTTATTCCACTGACGGCTCATTTTAGCCCTTAACTTTGAATTTTATTGCATAAACTGGCGTATTTTGTTTCTCATCTTGACATCACGCACTTTTTTGATTGAAGCACAACACACACTCGGCCACTGGAAACGCAGTCCGTGCAAGTATTACAATGCGCGTGGCCGACGAGTTAACTCAATGGTTTTGGCCAAAAGTAAAACCTTCATAAGAAATCACAGTACACAAAAACGTCGCATATCAATACAGTATCAAGATAATTTATATTTGACACAAATATGTGAGTATTTACATTTATTTGGCAATAAAGTGCTCTCTGCTTCTCATGATCAAGTAGTCGAGGGATTGATGATGAAAGCCGCGCGAAATTAGACTTTCGGATTTAGCTCGCGAGCGTCCTTCAAAAACTCGGATGTGCGAAGACCGTCTGCCATGACATCACGGAATCACGTCCTTGAATTTGTGATTTTGGCATTCTTTTGTCATTTTTGTCGCCAAATCACCATTCGACGGCAATTTGAAGAGATCGAATGAAAGAAAGTATTCTAAGAGTTGTCCGATGCTAGTTTCGTGGAGTCTTCCATGCACATTTGAGTAGAAAATTCTGAGCAAACAGATTTCGAGTGTCCAACCTTTATGTTTTCTTATATATATTATTGAGTGACGTCATTTGCGATAAACCCAAGCGCCTGTGGAACAAGATAAGCGCCGAAGCACATGCAAAGAAATGGGTCTCAAAATCTTCACAAGTCAGCCGATAGGATTCAAGGCGAACAAAACACGCACTCAAAACCATACGCTTTCGCTTTTCATTTTGTCATGGTCATTGTAGAACCCCAGAAAAATTCCAAATTTTGCTAAATTTGGAAAGTAACGTTTCCGAAACGGCTAGTTGGATTGATATCAAACTCCAAAACGCTGATAGGAAGTGTTTTTTAATTGTTTCACTTTTGCATGAGGGCTATCAAAATCAGGACTTTTATGATTTTGAAATGATGTTTTAAAAAACTGTAACAGCATTTTCGAGAGATCACCTTGAACATTTATACCAACTAATATTTGATCATATTATTGATATCGTTGTTTTGTTATCAATGTGCCTTTCTTTTTTGATTAGCAAGTGAAACGGGCTTTCTTCTTTCAGAACTTTTTTACTATTAACGAAGTAAAATCTAAAGTTTTTGGATACGCCAATAAAGTCGTACATAACTTTAACTTAGCTCCCGGCCCGGTAAACTCAGATACCTGACTGACAAACCACAAGACAAAAACACGATTCTCTGGTCGTTCCAGTGGCGGTGTGGAAGGCGGGTGCCCTCCCTCCTGAAAATACGAAGATGTGTTACAGAGCATGGGCAGCGCAGCACTGAAAAAAGTGGGGGCTATAGCCCCCCTGTGGTACGCCGCCCATAGGCCATGGGCGCCGGAAGTGGTTGGCCATAGGTGCGCCGCTCATGCAGGGGCGCCAAATCGCATTTTGGGGCACCAAATCATGAAAAATTCTGCTTCAAACTGTATGTATAAAACTATCACTTTCGTTGTGTTGGCTGTGAGTCAATTTTTTTAAAGCGTTCCCCTTACACTACGGCCGGGGCTCGGTGTTTTGTAAATTGTCTTGGGACGGATTAGAGCGTGGGAAACATAACGAGAATCTCTTCGAGTTTCCGGCGCACGCGCTACTCCGTCGTAAGACCTTAAACCAACGCGTCCTGTCATGAATGTCGTTCGTGTCTAGTGTCCTGCGAAGCCGAACCTCGAAGTGTCAGGTACGAGGCCGAAAAATCAAAGAAGCTGGTTAGGACATGACCTACGTGTTATGTACCCAATCAGGATTTAGATATAATAGAGCACAATTGCTCACCGGATTTGGGCAAAAATGATAAAAAATTCGGACAAATCATAGAAAATATGGACATCCGATGAAAAAATACGGGAGTGATTATACTTATTATAAGATAACCATTTGGTCAAACTGTTGGCGACCGGGGATGTTCGGATGGCGATGAATCAGTGGATTGTTGTTTCACAAATAATTATTCAAGCGAGAGCATTAGAGATAGCTTAAATTCGAAAAATAATGGAAAACAATATTATTTAACTTCGGTATGCACCAGACTGAATACTGTGTCATCTAAGTTGGAAACATCAAGACTTGGATCTGCTTCATCATATCTCGCAACACGTGATGTAATTTTAGGCCCGATGACCGGAATTCATGTCTGAGAAAAGCTTGGTTCCTAGAACAGGAAACTGAAAGACCAAGAAATCAAACAACTATGGTCTGTTATGAAAGAATTCCTCAAAAGTGGAAATAGCGAAGCAGAAGCAGATTCATCTAATGTATGCCCACATGCGCGTACACGGGGGGTCGAGCCCCCCATTTGGCGAAGTCAGCAAAAAGGTCCGCCAGGAGAAACAAAAAGACCAGGAAAACGAGACGAAGTCTACTAAAAATGCGTAAATGCACAATTCACAGTTCCAAACGTGGTACCCCGTGTGTGCTTTTTTTTAATCCTCTCGCTTTTTTGATAGCAAAAAGTCCACATCGTCAGAAATTCGAGTTCCCCATATTAAAGGCTGGGTGCGCGCATGACCCAGGATTGGAACCAAGCGAACCCTCTTGAAATACCACGTGCATCAAACTGTAGCCTATCGAGGACGCGCCCCATAGTTCTAAAAAGTCATTCGATGTATTTCCACCACCAAACATTGGTGGAATCATCAGTGACTAACATGCGTCAAATATATGCATTGAATCGTATCCGTCCCAGTTTGAAACTGCAAATGCTCCAAGCGTAGTTGCGCTCATTTGTATTGCACGTTGATAGAATACGAGATATGGTATGTATACCTGCAGAAACTCAAATATTGTCTATTGTAGACCAAGGACTAGAATCGAACCAGCCTCCACTTGAAACTTTAAATGCATTCACCAGCGAAATTGATAGCAGTATCCACGATGATAAAACATCACGTGAAACGATAAATATACGTCCACATGCAGACGGAGCCAATAACGTCATAGGCAACAGTAAGATTGAGCCGTGTGCCAGATCCCTGAGGCCTCTCATTTTTCATTAAAGCGTTAGATCCAGTCGGTACATGCAATATTTCCAGTGCCGACAAATTAAAGAGTTTGAAAACGGTGTCGTGCCGGAGGTAACAAACACTTGGGTGTTGCCGAAAAAACATGTTTTTCCACACGCCCTCCACTCTGTTCTGCATTCCGTGCCTGCTACGTTCGCGTTTTTTTTTCTTTTTGGCGTTGGCGCAACTAATATAGAGTAATGGCAATGATTTCGAGAACTCAGAAATCTCGAGATTGAATCTGTCTCAGGCTCTAAGCCGGGTCACCTATGCATACGCGCGGCACGTATAAAAATAAGAGAGGGCTCGTGTTTTTTTCGGGTACAAGTTGCGTCAGTTGTAAAACCACGACGCTGAAAAGCACTGGATACGCAGTAGAGTTGTGTTAAACGGGCGCATTTTTTTCTGAATATGTGACTTGACAAATCCAAGAATTATGTTCAGTTAAAATTAGCGCCATTAAAATTGATTTAGTGCTGATGCACCCTTCTTAAGTTTCGCGTTGATTCCGTTTCTTTTCTTTTGTTTCATTAGCCAACATTGTACTTGTTTGCCAAACAAAATTGGCAGATCACTTTCACGATATGCTGCAAACAACACTGTAGAAGGAAGATTGCGCAATTTCTCACCCACCTACTAAGAACAAGGCCTGCCCACACCGCAACTGGCCGTTCCTCTTGAACGGTAACACACCTCAATTTTGTTTCTATGTTAAAATTGCCTGACTTTCTTCGAAAATCGTTATTTACGAACGACATCAGCGGGCATTAGTGTTCTATTCAATATACTCCGGCACCAGAGGCAACATGTTAAACTACGTGTTTTTATTTGAGTGTGTTAGTATAGCCGAGGTTGATGCGACGTAGTATTTTCACGAGAACACGGTTATTACACGGCCGTACCAAGACGTGTGTGGTATAAAACTGATAAAACTTGATATTTAAACTTCTACCGGCGAGTACCGGCCAATGTTCAAAACTAATGTGAACGGCCACTATTTCTTTGCTGTTAGTCTCGCGGTGACGCTCGTTATGTTCGTGCAGTTGCATGGGTACGATATTTCTTCCTTAATTTCGCACAAAAATAATTGTCAGAATTGTGAGTTTTCTATTAATCAAAGCTTTACTAACATGCTACAAATAATAGAGACTTAATCAAATGTCGTTTCGTGTCAGCACAACCCAAGTTAATAAAAAATTGATATGTTCTTTTAAGAATATTAAAATATTCAAGCCTATTAGTTGTTGGCGAGGACTGGTTTTACACGTTAACGCGCGCAGTCCTGACTCGTGTACACGCTAATCTATTTCTCAACGGGTTAGTGGGCTACGAAGATGAATGTTCGCGTCCCGATGTTAACGCGACCTAGGCCGGTAGGTACAAAATCCGGATTGATTACTTAGACTTGCACTCACCAATACTTAAATACAGCTAGTGATCTTTTCGCGGATGCGTGAACATTACTCAGAAGCTGCAGAAGTAGTGGAATCCACTCCTGTTGTTATCTTACTGACATTGACAAAGAAGAAATAATGCAATGAGAAATGTCCTCAGTGAAGAACTCTGTGACTGAGCAGGGCTGACCTGTTTGTGATGAGGTTAGAGCACAGTTTCAGGGATGAAACACCACACAGGAGTCATTTACCACGTAAACCAACACTGCGTGTCGCTAACCGACTAGAGCGACGTCTTTCGTGAAAATGCACAGGAGTAACACTCCTTTTGACCTCATTTCATTTTCACGAAAGACGTCGCTCTAGTCGGTTAGCGAGACGCAGTGTTGGCTTACGTTGTAACTCGCTGGTTCCCTGCGTGCTTAGCCCAGCCAGCACGCAGGTATCACGCAGTGGCACGCGCTTTAGCATTGGTCGATGTAATCTTGGCAGTCATTGGTTAGCTTCACAACACCGTGAAAAAATGGCAGACTGTGAATGATTTTAGCCTTGTCATGCAAGTGGCGTCGCAGCAACTATTTCGTTTGTGCAGTGATGTTTAATAGCCGCGTTGTGCTTGAAGCACATACATTCACAATAAACACATATTACGGTGTGTTATTCATACTGTATAAGGACACTATCGTAAACAAAAGTCATCGACAGTAGAAAGATGCATTCCGAAAAGGCTCAATCACAATTTTTAGGCTTCACATTTCCTGAACATAATTTTAAGCACCGGTTTGTCTGTACAACAGACCACATTTACACTTCAGTCCATCAGCCATGCCAGTTTGTTTGCGCAAAGCGCTGCCTGTTGACGAATCGACTAGCCAATCAGAAACGCCGGTGTAAAAAAATTTACAGAGGAAATTTAAGTGATACCTGCGTGCTCAGGCGCGGCTACCGCCCCACCTAGCGGCACGCAGGGAACCAGCGAGACGTTGTAAAGGACCTCATTTATTTGGCATTTCCCTTTTTTAAAGCAATCTTATCATGAAACTACGCCCCGAAAAATATCCAAGTAACAGAGATGAAATCAGAATTCATTTTAATTGTCAATTTGTATGTTTGTCCATTTTTCCTGACGCAGCCAGTCCACCACGGGATTGACTGCAGCGAATGCACGCGGGCTCTACTCCTCTCCCACGATGTTTAGGGAAGGCTTTCCCGAAAAAAAATGTCACCATTCTAGTGGTAGGCCATCAGAACATGCGGCTTTACCCAACTGAGAAGGGGAAATGGGACAAATCGGGAGTCGTTGCATCACCTCGCCTAAGACCTAGTTTATATGGAAACCAGCAGATGACCTTACAAAAACTTAGCAAGCAAAGCCCCTTGTGTACAGTATCAGGTTTGCACCATATGACGTCAAGTGCGGCACTGACTGAGACAAAATCCACTTTGCTTCAACCACGTAACTCGTTCATGGAGTGATAATTTTTTAAATATTTATCGGTTTTACTGGGTTTTTTTTCAAAAATATTGAACGGCCAAAATCATTGTAAACCATGCTCTGGTGGTCTATTTCAGTGTAGTTCCAAAACAATGTCATCGCTTTCTCACTCATCCGCGGTTCAGTAATATCCTTTTGTTGAAATCTGTTACAGTAAAAAGCTTGCAATCTCGCTGACGTCTTCAGCGGCAATCTGCTGTGAAAAGCGATTTCTGAACCTAGGCATTAAAGAAGTAACATTTCGCCTCAACTAGTGAACCTAGAAACCAGCTCTCAAGGGCGTAGCTAAACAATGGTAAAATTAGAGGTAAGTAGGCGCCCAAAACCCATTGTATCTCATTGAGCGCTGAATTTTAAAAGTGCATTGAACTCGCAAAACCAAACTCACAAGCATGTGGGCCTACTTTTTGACTCACGAGGGGACATTTACATAGAATCTGCAGTGGCAGATCTTGGATGTCGGAAAAAGAGCATCTAACCACACATTCGAAGGCAAAACTTCGCATGCATCCCAAGCGGTCCCAAACCCAATTATAAAGGAAAATGGTGTAACGCCCAGAAACGATATGTTGGATGCGATGAGATTTTTAGTCGCCCGTGGGGTGTGTCCTCGGGGCCTTTCGCCACCCCCCCCCCCCTTTATTCACCTGTGACATGTGACAACGTAACTGTTTCTTTACCTTGCAATATTAATAAAAATTCCATTACTCGTGGTCGCGCGCGCCGACATATTCGGCAACAATGCTGTCGTCAGCAGAGCCATTGATGCTATCGTATCGAGACTACGCTCCACTATACCGTTACTTTCGGGGCCAAGACGCTGCGTTAAAATGTAAAAAGGTGATTGCTACAATAAAATGTATAAGGTGGTTGGCTGCAACTACGTGCGCTTACGCGCATCTATGCCGTCACTTACGGTGGGTAGGCCCTACGTTAAAAAGCAAAAAGGTGGTTGGCAGCGCCTACGTGCGCCTACGCCCCACTACAGTACTGTTTAATAAGCTAAACCATGATAATTATGCAAATACACACGACCGTCGTACCCACACAGTATTTTGTAATTGAAAGTTTATTTTCAAAACTTTCATGAATACGTTTAAGTAAGAATACGTTAATTATCGTAAAAATGCCAATGACATACTCGAAAAGTAAATCACGAAAACCTTCCTTAAACCGTCGAACCCTTTTGTCAACATTAATTTTGTTACATGGTCTGTGCATTCTACACAAAATTACGTGGTCTAATCGGAGAAATGAACAACACGAGGGCAAGGATATAACCGTAAGTGGCCTAAATCAAATGTTGCGTGTTTGTCTTAAGGTGAGCTGGATTGCACCATCAAAAAGAGGACTTACTTCTTTAGGACCACCTACAGTGAATATCGCGTCGATAAATTCGTGTATTAGACGGTCTCTACCATGCTTGGCCAATAGGGCCGTCCCGGATTACCTGCATGGCGATAGAACTCTCCTTTGTCATGGAGATAAGAAAGCACGTACATGACCTCGTTTTGGAAATCAGGCACGTGTTTTTCTCATTGATGTCGGGAAGGCGAAGAATTTCAGATCACACATCCACGAGTATTTGTCCAGTTACTCAAACTTTCTCACGTCCGAGAGAGTTGCAGCCACAGCATAGCACTAATACTTCGTTGTCATTGGATTAAAAATTAAAAATTATATCAACCTACATTCCCATCTATCAATCTGAAAATCTTGACCGTGGCTTAGAATAATTCAAAGCCGAAGTGAACTTTTTGGTCTCGACATGTTCAACCTCAGATGACAGGTGATTTCTGGGTTTGCAAAGACCGCCAGTTCATTAGTCCTGAAGACCATGCTCGATACATAAAACAGTGGCGGATCTAGGATATCACAAGGGGGGCCCAACTTTTTGTCCGGCTGTAAGCATTTGCGCAAACTGAACCACGATTGTAGATGTGCATAGCACCGAAGTGGGGGAGGTCAAGAATTTTTTCTGTTTTTACCTCTAAAAATCAAGCATTTCCTTGATTCCAAAAAAGAAAAAAAAAAACGGAGAACTTGTCGAACAGAAAAACTGCAAAAACCTAAGATACGAACTCACGACCTGGGCTGGGTTGCATAAAACTTCAAAATTATCCGCTGGATAAGTTTAATTGTTGCATGTCGTCAGGTGCATTGTTCGACAATAACAAACGTGGCGCATGATAATGCGACGTCATTGTTGTTATACGGCGTATAACTTTTATGCAACCCAGCCCTGGAGGATTGGCGGATAGAACGCGCGTGCGTTAACACTACACCACAACGACTTTACTACTATTCTCTCTCTAAGAGACCTACTTATTTATGGGTCTACAGCGTTTGCGCGCGAAACCTACTTCTTTTTGTAATGCTTATTACACGTTTTATATTTTGTGCCACCAATTTTTAACAAATTTGTCGTATTTAAGATAGTCTTCAAATGCCCAAAAGACCAAATTCGTTTTTCGTGTTAAGTTGGCAATAATGACGGGATTGCTTTGGAAATCGTAAGGTTTGACAAAGAGAGTATTGCGAGTTTCCGCGTGATTCACTAAGGCTTCGATTAAACACATCTTACCAGCAGCTTCTGTTTTTCATCGTCACTCAGATTCCATTTTCTTTAAAAAATGAAGTAAATTTTCTTCATTGCACAGTGGAGCAGACGACGGAAACGGAGTCGTAGTGCGCAGCGCCACTGCCGGTCGCCTGGGATATCGAGGGAGAGCCATAGTTTGGTTACGAATGCGCCGTGTTCCGAATTTGACGCTTGAAATTGGATTTGCTGATAACGAACTGTCCGTTCTTTCGAAGCCCTACAATCACCTTCATTTTGAATAAGGAATTACGACCAATTCCATAACGGTAAGTGGTCTAAATCAACAATTCATTTTTGTTGTCACTTCAACATTCATTCCCCATTTTTTGTTCATAACCAATACCCTCAGTACAGCCGGAGAAAGATTTTATTCCAGGGGAGAGTTCGGTAACCCCAGGACCTCCCTAAAAAGCAAGATTTCGCAAGATCACGTGAGATATCAGGGGCGGTTTCCAGGATTTTGAGTTGGGGGGAAGGCACAGGAATAACCAGAATTTCGCCACATACGCGCACCCAGCCTAAAATGTAGGGATGCAGGGGTCTCGGATTTTTGGTTTTGTGAACCTTATTACTAAAAAAACGGTAAACGGGGTTTGTTCAAGGCCTATGCATCGTGCATTCGACCCCCGAGCCACCCTGGGTGCGCGCATATGCTAGTCAGCAATTCGCACCCCGAACTGCCAAATGGTCTCTGGGAGTATTTTAGGGGGGGNCCCTAAATCCGCCACTGGATATTGCGGTGTATTATAAATGAGAACAGGTGATTTCGGCACGATATTAACAAGGTTCTAGCGTAGGTCCTAGCGTTTCTGAACTGCGCCTAGGACACCCGTAAAATATTGATGTTTTGAGACGTCTAACAACAGGCACCCAAATATAACAACTAAACTTGTGACTTTCCTCATGTATTTTTAAACATAAATTGCACAACAATAGTACAGAGAAATCCAACCAAATTCAACCTTGTGTAAGAGTGCCCTTAACATTACTGCTAGCAAACAACATGCAACTAAACCTACAGTATCAACCCACCTTCAATTAAAAAAAGCTAACATCTGATTTGACCCATTTACCTTTAACGAAAGTTGTCTCAGCTTAATTTATTTCTTATCCAAAGTAGAACAGATTTCGAGATTTGGAAACAAATGAAATTTCCTTGTTGCTGGAGAAAAGCCTTAACATGCAGGTCACTCTGTCACTCCCATTAATGTCAAACAGGTTTCAACCACTAACATCATTTCTAATCTGAATAAGGAACAAACTGATGTTTTATAGCAGTAAGTGGTGTAAAGAAAAGTTATTATTTCTTAGGCAAAGGCGGGTTAATGACACTATATGCTTCTCGCTATCACTGACAAAGAGAATATAGCTCAGTACGTAAAACTTTCACTCCTAAAACCATGCAGTAGCACCAACATACAATATGAATGATAAATCAAAACAAAAACTCATATTTAAAATTTGAACTTCATAGCTGTTCATTGTCATTAAAGTCCTGGTCACACCAAACTCATTTGCAAGATCTCAAAGCCCTTCTTAACAGTGGAAATGGGGTTCCAACAAGGAGTTCTTACTTAGACTTTACAACGCCTTGTAGGTTCCCACTAGTTTTTTCTCCATTTTTGAGACCATACTATGTCAGTGTGTCATATTCTTTCAATATGAATTTAGACTAAAGCTTAAAGTTCATAAGTGCACCATATGTATTTATTTATTCATAGCAACTTGATATCTTCTATTATCAGACTTCATACTACGTACAATCGGTGCTTTTGGATTCATGTGGCTGTCTCCACGATTGCTCAGACACCTGATCTACTGCTAACGAGTCTTTGGACATAGAGCTACTACCTTCCTTTTGTTTACGCAACTGAAGACGACTCCGAACAAAAGACTTGCTCAGAGGCATTTCTCCTTCATCTAAACTGCTTTGTATAGGTGGAAGTGGTACGTGAGCTTTAACATCAACCTGCACGTCTGTCTGACTGTCATGAGCATGCAAGAACGGTGTTGGATCTGGCACGTATTCAACAGTGCCGCTGCCAACAGGAGTCTTTGGCAGTCGACGTGCTGACGGCACTCGCCGGCCTGAGGACGGAGGATCAACAACTCTCGGGCGTCGACGTGCATTGCCTTGGTGAGAGGCTGAGGGAGGGGCTGGGGCCTTTGAGTGAATTTCTATAGAGGACATGTACTGTTTCTTCAGACTCAACAACTGGGTTGTCAGAGTGGCTATGTGGTTAGACTTTGCATCCAGCTGTTCGGTGAGATCGCGAACAATTTTGTCCTTCAGTTTCAAGTCGTCCAGAAATTTTTTCTCTTGAGCTTTGAGTTGCTGTTCTACTAACACAATCTTTTTGTCTTTCTTTTCAATAGTTTGTTCAAATTCACTAATTGTCTTGTCTTTTTTCGTTAGCGTTTCCTCCAAAACCTCAGCCCGCTTACGATGAACATCTACAAATAATAATTATTAATAAACAAAAAATGTTAATTGCATTATCAATTAGAATGTGTTTCTCAGATTTTAAACTACATTAAAGCTTATTCTTTTTCTGACAGGTAAGACACATTACTAATTATCAACTTAAGACACATATCAACAAAGAAAAACATTTGATTCCAAGCACATAATTAAGAAAGCATTGCTGACTTTTTGACATTGTTTAAGCTTCAAGCTGATACAAGCTTTTTGTTGAAATAATAAATTAGCAAAAATATCAACTATCCGCCAAGATAGTTTAATGGCTGAGTTACAGCACAGCAAACTGTTTATTTTTTAGTGTATTTACAGCAGAGTTAGCAACTCAGAACATAAGACCTCAAAAACATGGGAGATGGGAGTGTCATAGAAAGGTACAACAAATGTCAACTCTCACATAAACTTGTGATTCGGGACTACTATACGTTAAGAAAAGGCACAGATGGACAAGAGGGCAGCTTGACAGCTGAGTGTAACTTTTGTATACAAAATAACAAATATTCAATAGGTATTGCGTCTCCCATCGCCAAACACCTGAATAGGATAGCAGCTGACTCAGTCTCAACAATATGATGTCCATTGTTTGTCTCAGAACAATTCTGACAAAAACAGATGATAACTCGATTGGTAAGTCTATAGACTAGAGGGCGTGACTGTCATGTAACCAAGTATACAGATTATTTTTTAGAAACCTATTATGGATTACCAGAAAATGGACATTATATTGTTTTTAAAATCAGTTTCAAAAAATGATAATATGCTTTGTAAGCAAGTTTCCAACCAAAACACAAGGAAATTAGTATTTTTAGTCACTGGACAAAACACACTTTACACCACTTTCAAGGATTAGACCGTGAGAGCCAAACGAAGAGAAAAATTTGACCCGCAGAAGTTCTAATGATATGCCTCGCTGGACGGCTGACCACTCTTTACTGAATTCCATACACTCGAGCGCCGTTTGATAAAAAATATTCAAAACCTGTGCAATAGTTGAATTACCTTCGTCAGTTGTTGATGTAGACTGCATGGCTAACTGGAACGTCAACTCTGAAATCAACAACATGGAATAAACCATAGCCTGATATGTTGCACTTATTCATTGTCAGTATTGTACCATACAGTATTGTGCATCCAGTATCATGCAACAGCATGACCAACTTGTCCCATTTTTGTAGTGACTGAATCTTAACCTTCAAGGAAACCAAGAGTTTGTTCCATGAAAGTGACTTATGTTACACTCTCACTTCACAATTGCAAGAAAATGGTTTAACCAAGTAAATTCAAGGTGCATCACAGTCTAGAAATGAGTTATTTGTAAATTGCTTCAGGACTAATAGCATGCCAGGGAACATTAAATTGCAAATTATCAATGATTATTACGTAAAGGTGAAATGTTAATTGTCAAGTAACAATTGCTAATTTACATCCCTCTATCTAATGGAAGACTTTGAAGCAGTAATGTGGCGACTGATCACCTGTGACAGGATACTGAAAGCGCTGAGTGGAATGTGTCTGAGCATAAGTTATTTCACCTTATGTATTTCTATCACATAATTAAAAAAACTGGGCACCAGCATTTTAACTGGCCTACTCCTGTGAAGTGAGTTCAGCACCAGAGCGAAATGCTAAACCAAGAGCATCACCATTCTACAGCGGTTTAAACAGTATAAGAACTTGTCTAACAGAACAAAAATATTTACTTAGACCGAGACTTTCTTGGTATGAGTTTATTTTATCTACATGATAAAGTGCAGAGAAAACCAAAACGTGGTTAATATATGTTTTCACATCTAACTCTTCCCAATCAATTTAACTAAGACTGAATTTTAGCTATCATATACATCTTAGCTAAGCTTTATGTTTTAAACTTAATTTATCTTGTAGTCACTAGTTCAATGTAAACAAGCCATATTCATCATTTAGTGGCATACCTGAACATTTCTTCTGTAGTTTTTGAATCTCTGCATGTAGACCTTTTAGTGTGTCAGAATGTTCTTGCTGCATAAACAGTATGGAACTCTCCAGGTTGCGCTGTTGTATCGCGGCTTGGCTGGTCATGGTTTAATCTTGGGGTTCTGAAAAAATATCAGTCCAAGGTTAGAAAATTACAATTAAGACATTTCTGAGAGAGGAGAGTGTCTCCCGGAAATGCATTGTGGGAGGCAAACAATACCCACGACTGGCAACAATATAAACACAACCAGTGCCAGAGGGAACAGCACACACTTTCAGAAGACATAACAAAGATCTCTTCATCACCGTATCAATGAAAACTGAGGTCTTTGGCTCCCTCTACCTCCTGCATGAGATCAGGAGCTGCTCACAAACTGTAGAAAGATGAGAATTCTAATCAGCGATCAATAAAGTTGAATAAAAAAGACACATTTGAACACCTTTGCTATACATGTCCTCAAGAGTATAAACATTCATTCATCTACAACATACCTATTGTTTTCAGTGCAACGACTGACTAGTGTCTGTTACATTATTAATCACCTCAACCTTGCCTCCCGATTACATTCATAATACTGTGTAAAGGAAATCAATACGTTGATTGCAAACAGAATGCCAGCCGACATATTTAACCACAAACCATTGTAGATAATCAGCATGATGAAGCAGTGTTATAGAAGAATGAAAAAAAATGCTTTCAAAGGCAAAAAACACATCGATGCCCTTGTGTAAACCTATTCATTGTTGCTTCAAGTCTTCATAACGCATGGTTTGTTGATGTCCTTTGGATGGTGGATCAAAGGATTGAATTCACTCTTACTAACACAGTATATGAATTAACCTTTTACTAATTTTGCACAAAAGCAACTCTCCTTTGTCCCAGAAATAAGAAAGCGGTGACTTGTTTTGGAAATCAGGCACATTTTCATGTCTCATTGATGTCGGGAAGGCGAAGAATTTCAGATCACGCATCCATGGGTATTTGTCCAGTTTATCAAACTTTCTCACATTGGAGTTGCAGCCTACAGCACAGCATTGTAAGGGCGAATAGAGTAATGCAACCGAGAAAAACTTGTAAAGAATAAGGCGACAACAAACAATAGGCGAAACTCCAGTGGCATGAAAATGAGGGAGCAAATGTGCCTGACGCATGTTTACAGCATTGTGGGTAAATACAGTGAGATTCGAGTGTCGCTGTGTAATCCAGGATGGCCCTATTGCCTATTAGACATTTTGTTATTTTACACATGCTTCTAAAACAGTTGATAACAACCACAATTTCTCTAATACTGTCTAGCATAGAAACAGCAAAATGGTAAACCATTTGTCTGGTGTTACTGTACCTTGACTGAAAAGATCTAAGAAATTCTCCTTGTCAGCTACATTACTTTTTGAAATTGGCAAGAATTTACTGATGAAATCAGAAATACATTTATTATGTAAGCCAACAATGGCATATATTAGCTTACTCATATCAGGCACCAAAATTTATATGCAAAGTAGACCCCTTCCCAGATTTATCCCTTGAGGTCGCAGTGACCTCTCTGATGAGCCTGGCAAGCACGCTCTCATGGTGATTTTCTGCTATTGTAAAAGAGACATCTCATGTAAGACCAGGACAATGTACAACTTGGAGTCAGTATTTAATATCATTAATTTTTAGTTTCAAACACACTGTACACGAGTCTTCAGAAGCAGCAGAAGTCTCGTCAAATCTCGTCTTATCACTCGTTTTTTGATCAACGTGATGCTCCACATGTGTAAGAGTACTCTCTCAGTGTTCTCTTACAGGCATTAATGAATATAACTGGCCACACACTAGAAAAAATGCATTGTTTGATTCACTAAGTTTTCATAAGACTGAGCGGCTAACATACTTCTTAGCTGAGCCCAACAAGCATAGAAACGCATCTTTAGTTAGTTTGACAATTATTTTCATTTGCAGAAATAGCTAAAGTATGACACAAAGTTCAACGAAAGCACAGCAGCTCATTGATAGCTTCACTGTCCAAAGCTAAATGTTATGCCTAAGATTGTTCTTCCTTAGTAATCATTTGTGCATGCCAGAAGCTTTTTACCAAATTACTAGGTATGCGAAAGCCAACAAGCGCAGAGGTACATTTCCATAGTCGCCAGGCCTCAGAAACAATGCATCTCATAATTGAGGTGAAGGGTGTCACATTACTTGTCTGTAATCCAAGACATTACTTTCCAACAGCCACTAGGTGCTTCAGGTGCCTTTGTTAAATATAAATATTAAAGACCCTGGAATTCTGTTTTCAAAAAGGGAGAAATCAGTTTTAGCAAACATAGAATCACATTTTTGTACGTTAGCAAATTCCATTTTCTGAGTTTAAATTATGATAAATAACATAAAGTGATCTGGGAATCGCCGTAATACTTTTTCACTAAATTATGCCGCAGCTATGTTTTACAAATAACTTGCTGCAGGCTATGTTTAAACTGTTTCTAAAAAACAGTGTCACCTTCAGAAGAAATGTACAACTACTTTAGCAAGCCGGATGAAAAACGATTGTCAATCGATTTGTGGTCAGAGTATATCAAATTTGGTGGATTTATTAATTTTTGCCAATTAAAACCCCAAATACATTAATATGATGGTATCTGATAAGGGTAAATTGCACTTGAAATGTCCAACTTAGTAAAAGAAGTCAAGATTCTGTAAATTCGCTTAGATCCAGGCAACTAGTTAGTGATTGGGGCTACAATACTCCCCAACAGACAATGTATGCATTTCAGCCCATGCATATTCAACGACAGTAGTTCAATGCCAGCTGCCAAGTAAGAAGTTTTCACCTCGTCAAAAGTGCATTTTGCACTACAGAATGTCACTTACAAAAGCATTTACTTTCTTCAACGCTACATTGAAATATGACATCGCGAAGAAGAACAATCCACTGTTT
Source organism: Phoronis australis (assembly GCA_002633005.1). Lineage (NCBI taxonomy): Eukaryota > Metazoa > Phoronida > Phoronidae > Phoronis > Phoronis australis. The sequence goes on from NMRA01000164.1 coordinate 90,752, forward strand.
GTTTGCCATGAGCTTTGTCAACGTCTGCAATAACCCCCGATAAGCTTCGGTGATGTCACACGAGTTTGGGGAACATAACCATAACTTTCGCAAAATGGTCGCTTGAGAGGGAAGCTCCAGTCAAACCCGACAGAATTTTATTGTAGACAAAATTGTCTTCAGAGTCCTGATATGTGTTCATTATATCTCATTGCTCACATCCATGCTTCATTTGATGTTATTCTCTATATTTTGAGATGAGTAACTTATAATGGGGGACTATCTTCTAGTAAGGCCATACCATATTCACCAGACAGAGTAGTGCTGTTGTGCTTGAACTTGGAATTGTGCTTCGTGTCAAGATCACGTATTCTAGAACAACTTGAACTAGAGGAACTCGCCCCACTTCAAGTGAGGCATCCACCACATAAAACAGATAATTAACATAAGGCGAAAGTTGTCGGACTGCGCATGACCATGAACAGCTGATGCAAATATGACCAAAATGTGCACGTTTGCACCTACACAGCAATTAAAAGAGGATCAACTTACTGAAGAACAAGTTACGCTACCTTGATACGGTGGAGTAAGTTGTCACAAGTAGGGCAAGCTGCGCTACTGTAAATAGCGCCAGATGGCAGACATCCCCCAAACCCAGTGACAATTCGTTCAAGGTGTAACTTAAGTTCTCGGGGAAGTCAGTGTGTGGATGGCAATTATACATCCAGATGTCCTGCTTTCTCATTTTTAAATGGTGGAAACTATGCTTATAAATACAAAGATGGGTATCCCACCTGTGCTGCCTTCTGCCGGCATAGCTGGAAGACAGCTGACCTCCCCATAACACAGTGTATGTTTCTGTCTCACCTTAAGCACACTGACTAAACTCATTACAGTGTAATGACATTCAGTTTTGACAGACCAAAGGATGAAGAATTTTTTCAAGTTGAAAGGATTTAAGACTTTATCTGTCTCCAAATGTGTCCAATACACTCGAAAGGTGCGTAAAGTAATTAATGCATCTTCGATAATTTAGCGAGAATTAAGCATAATTTGTGAAATATCTTTCAGTGTACAAGTTTGATTAAGATATCCCATTGCCTAATAGCGATGTGACTTTGGTGCTTTATCCAGGGCAAGAAATAATTTGCCGGAAAGCTTTTACATACATGGTAGAAGGTCTGAGGGCTTGGTAGGGAAGCCTACGGTGAAATTGTCAAAGACCTTAAAGTTGCTGTTGGAACTTAGATGGTTTTCAATAATTTCATTTTAGCGGACGCCTAGCCTTGGTGCAAAGCTGTATAAATATAAATCTGATGCAAAATTAATGTCATGAACAACTTCTCTCTTCCTTGATTAAACAACATTAGTTACCAGAGCTAAAAATGCATTACTACCATTATTCTACAACTAAATTAGTAAAGCGATCTTATGCGTTGACTTTCAGCATCATGAAATAGAGTTACAACTATTATTAAAATCTCTTGGTCTATTTACACCCACCTCTTGTCTATTTACATTGTCACGACGTTTTGGTCAGTTTATTCTACGGCCATCGTCAGGTGTTCCTAGGTTCTTAGAAGAACAAGCACGGATATTTGGTACACACATCATGGTGTGATTTTTTTAATATTATATTGTCCGAGGATGGATTTGAACCCACGACTTCTGAAATTATAGATATTTTGAGTCCAGCACCTTAACCACTACACCACGGAGTCATCCGTCGTGAGAATGTAAATAGACGAGATTGCTGAAAATAGACAAAGAGATTTTAATAATAGTTGTAACACGCCAATATCTCAGAGCTGATTTAGAAAGTCATGCAATAGAGTGACACCTATTGGTGGCCAATGTCTTTTTCACTGATTCTTCAATCAACTAGTCTTCTCCCACAAGATTGCAACCGTACATGTCACAACAAATTATTGGAATTGATTTCACTTCCTTATAAGTTACAGTATTTTAACACCAGCAACAAAATTTCTGGGCAAAATGCTTTTCAGCGAAGTTGTCACCAACTCTTGGAAGACGTCACAACTTAGCAACTGGTGTGTATATGTGTTATCAGTGTACTGTTTTCAAGGCGACGACATACTCTTCTACCAAAAAGCAGTAGAATTATGTATAAAAATGTGGTTTAATATTTTTTTTCACTTAAACGGCTATAAGCAAGGTGAGCGTCACTTGACTTCCAGATTTGGCATGCATACCAGTCGGTCGTTAGCTATAAATGTTGATATAATTTTCACAGCCATGCGACAAGCAGGACTACCCGGATGGTCTGAAATTTCTAGGTCTAGGTCTGACTATGATTTAGCCAGCCAGTTAGCTGTATGAAGACTATCGTCAAAATACAGCTAGGTACCACTGTATGTTGAACTCCATTAGACCATGAAATTTCACACAGCCCAGGTAGTTCTGCTTGTCACCTCGTCATGAAACTATCAACATCTAGTCTAAGAGAGCTAACAACCGATGGGTGTGCACGCAAAATCTGGGAGTCAACCGACACTCACCTTGCCCGTTGCAGCCGTTTAAGTGATAAATAATGTTAGAATAAACATCATTTTCTTGCATAATTCTCCACCTTCAACGAAAAGTATGTTGCCATTTTGAAAACAATACGCTCACATCACACGCACGTACCATTTCTTAACTTTTTGTGACATCTCTCAGGATATGATGGCAACTTCGCAGCATCAAAATTTGTTCTGAAATCCGGTTTTCTGGTATACTAAAAATTTATAACGAAATGAAACCAGTTCCAATAATTTGTTGTAGGTACACAACATAGTGGAAGAAGAAGAGTTGGTTGAAGAATCGGTGAAAAAAGAAGCTGGCCAAAAGATGACGCATTATTTCATGGTGCTGAACGCCGACGCAAAAGATTGCTCCACAATAATGGTAGAATGCCTATTTCCCAACACCAGCAAATAATTTAGTTTACTCAAGGAAGAGTGTAGTTTCTAATGACACTAATCTTATGTCACATTTCATTTGGTCAGTTTCTTATCCTCATCGGCGCAAAGCTGTATACTACATATACAGCTCTGCACCAAAGCTAGCCTTCATTATAAGGTTTTAGAATTTTGATACCAGCAAACCGAATTTCAGAACAAATTTTGCTGTTGTGAAGCTCTCATCATCTCCCGAGAGATAATAATAATTTAGGAAATGGCGCATGTCAGAAGCATACGGTTTTCAAAATGACGACATACTCTTTGTTACAAAAGGCAGAGAATTAAGCAAGAAAATGACGTTTATTAGATTGTTTTTCACTAAAACAGCTGTAACGGGCAAGGTGAGGGTAAAAGTAACAAACACGGGTCCCTATAATCCCCTGTGCTTCACCTTTCTTGGTAAATATAGCTAATGTCTTGGGTACTAATGCTTTCTAAGCAAAGGCTATAATCTTCTCATGAGGTTATTCATGCAACAAACGGCCAGTATTGCACAAATATGAACAAATTTTCTGAACTCGATTCTGTCGAGTACTGACGCCATATTTGAAAGTAAGAGAACGCACGTCATGAATATGTCTGGCAAATGACTATGAGATTATATACTTTGACTTATACTAAAACCGCCATGTAGGATATTATAGGCTACGTATTACCAAATTCACTGAAAAAGATGATTTAGTGGTATCCACCAACCATATGCTACAAAGGTTTTCTTTAACTCAAATTAAAACACCTGGTTGTATGGATAAAACTTATCTTCCAGGACCACGCACTCGAAAATTTGTTGATATTTCTACTGCATTACTAGTACTTAGAAGTCTTGACACCGCACAGGAAATCACACCAGCTATATGCTTTAACTGAAACCGATCCACATATGTAAATATATATGAGGAAAAATTCAGGACCTTGGGACCCATGTTTGTCACTTTTACCCCAGGTTTTGCATGCACCAACCCCCCCCCCCCCCCCCCC